>SAUA01000267.1:0-10148 GCA_004335185.1 Phoma sp. RAV-16-625 | reverse complement strand
TATAATCTTACGTAAAGGAGCTTTGTAGGCTTATCTTAGAAGCTTAGTAGCAAATTTTAGAGTAGTAGAGTAGCTTAGTAGTAATCTACATGCTTAGCCTAAGAACAGAGTAATTTGCTAGGTATCTACCTACTCGTCTGCGTAACAATATACTTATCTATAAGTATTATTATAACGTACTCTATAGACAAGCTAGTTACTAGACAAGTTAGTTACTTTTACTAGGCCTCTACTAAACTACCTTTTATATACTAATATCTTCTTAATAATACTATTAAGATATATTAAAAGAAGCTTAAATATAGCTTATACTTTAGGCTTTTAAATAAGATATAACTCTTTCTTAGTAATATACTATAGCTACCTACAAAGTCTCTTAAATAATACTAAGTAACTAATATATAGAATAACCTTTATATACTAATTCTATTACAAACTAATAGAAGCTAGATAATAATAAAAAGAAGATATTTATTAAATATATGTCTAAGCTAGGTATATAAAGTTTTTTCTTTTAGCTCTTAGATATAGCTACTATAGCTAATTCTTAATATACTAACCTAAACTATCACCGAGTGTCCTACATCACCGAGTGTCCTAAAACTTGCTAAGCCCTCTACCTACTCTCTCTCTCTCTAACATGCCTTAACTACTAAACGCGTTATTACTTGAACATGAAGAGAGGCTTTAGCTTGCTATTAAAGCCTTGAAATCTGGACAATTCTGAAGCTACTGGGCTGCTGCAGAGGCAT
The DNA here is from genome assembly GCA_004335185.1 of Phoma sp. RAV-16-625. Taxonomy (NCBI): domain Eukaryota; kingdom Fungi; phylum Ascomycota; class Dothideomycetes; order Pleosporales; family Didymellaceae; genus Phoma; species Phoma sp. RAV-16-625. The sequence continues at coordinate 9,396 of SAUA01000267.1, read as the reverse complement.
TTAACGTTGATTGCTGTACACTCTCTTGTCGCGTCTAAGGACTTACATTTTGCGCAGAAGCTGCCCCTAACTGCTAGAAGCTCACTGCGACTGAACAGCAGACGATTATCCGATACATACTCGACCTTAACTTGCGAGGATTTGCGCCCCGGCTGTGCGAGGTGGCAGATATGGCTGATAAACTGCTGGCTGTATGCGGTGGCAAGCCTATTGGCAAGTGCTAGGCTGATCGCTTTGTAACGCGCTCGCCTGAGCTCAAAATGGCCTTTAATCGAGCAAAGGATAGGCAGAGAATACTCTAGGAGGATCCAGAGATAATTGGCGCGTGGTTTAAGCTGGTGGAGGAGACCAAAGCCAAGTATGGCGTCCACGATGACGACGTGCACAACTTTGATGAGACTGGCTTCTAGATGGGCGTGATTGGCTCTATGAAGGTCGTTACAGGTGCAGAGAGACGCGCCTGACCTGCGCTTGTTTAGCTAGGCGATCGCGAGTGGGTTACAGTTATCTAGAGCATCTGCGCTGCTGGGTACGCGACCCTGCCCTTTATTATCTACAAGGGACGCGTCCACATCTCTGCCTGGTACGAGGAGGCTTCAATACTGCGTAATTAGAAGCTCTTAGTCTCTAAGAACGGCTGGACAAACAACGCGCTTGGTCTGGAGTGGTTGAAGCACTTTAACGCGCATACAAAGACGCGCCAGGTAGGGGGGTACCGGCTGCTCATTTTGGACGGCTATGAGAGCCACCTTAACTAGCATTTTAAGGACTACTGCCTTGAACACAAGATCCTAACCCTCTGTATGCCCCCCTATTTATCGCACATCCTCCAGCCGCTTAATGTGGTCTGCTTCTTGCCGCTGAAGCGCAGGTACTCCCAGCGCGTTAGAGACTTGGCACGCCGACGCGTCTTCTATATTAACAAAGAAGGCTTCCTCCCTGCCTTTAAGGACGCGTTTTTTAACGTGTTTACAGAGCAGAACTGTTGAAAGGCTTTTAAGGCAGCAGGGCTAGTCCTAATTAACGCGTAGGTTGTATTAGATCGCCTTGAAGTGCGGCTGCGTACCCTGCTAGAACCCCTCCTCTTAGAGACGCCATAGTAGTTAAAGACTCTAAGCAATACCTATAAGTTTAGATCTTAATTAAAGCTTGTACGCGATTCCTTTACTTGCTTGCCTGTTACAGCTTAGGCTGGTTTCTCCTAGCTTATAAAAGGTGGTGAGCTGATGCTGCATGAAAATGCGCTTTAACGTGCTCGGATCTATAAGCTTAAAGAGCAATTAGCAGAGATGACTAAGCGAAAATCGCGTAAGCGCAAGCGGATTCAGCAGGGTGGTACTATAGAGTATAGGACTGCTGCAGCGCAAGTAGCTGCTGAGGCATCTATAGCGCCTTAGCGATCTAAGAAGGCTTGTAGTAGTAGTGGTTAAGAACTAGCCCAACTAGCTCTTCGGCGCTGTGGGAACTGCGGTAGGACTAGGCACAATGCGCGAACGTGTAAAAAGGATATAGAGGTGTCCTTAGAATTAGATGCTAGTACAACGTACGCAGGCTCCCTGTTTAATAGCGATGAAATTAAGGAGTTGTAGCATAGGTTGAGGCTGCTAAGAGATTTTAGGACACTTAGTGATGTGGGACACTCGGTGATAGTTTAGGTTAAGTATAATCTAGGGTCTATTAGTATAAACTAGCCTAGTATATATATTAAATAGTATCTAAAGCTTATAGTCAAGATTAATTATAAATATAACTATAAGAAAGCTTTTTATAAAAATTCTAAGGTCTTATAGAGCTAGTTTAGCCTAGTAGCTAATACTAAAGCTAAGTATAATATCTAGAATAAAGATATATATAACTTTAATAAGATAGACTTTATATTAGCTAGATCTTCTAAAAAGTAGTTATTATAGCTTTAGAATAATAAAGTTAGCTAAAGATAGTCTAGCTAGGCAACTAGAAGTAGGCTATAGCTATAGTAGATATTAATACTAAATAATAGGCTATTTTTATCTTTTTTATCTTTAAAGTCTACTACTATCTCTCTATCTAGTAAAAAGAAGAGAATCTACTTTAAAACTAGATTATTAAAGTCTCTAATAATAGCTAGACTACTATAGAAGCTAGGATAACTAGATAAGATAATTAGAGTATAAAAGAGTTAATTAAGTTTCTTATCTTATTATTTAAGTAAAGAATTAGGTCTATATATACTACTAGCTATACTCTAGTCTAGAAATAGAATTAATCTTCTAAGTAGATTTAATTACTATAATCCAATCTAGTATAGTCTGTAATTGCTTATATCGGCTTATATAACTACTATCCTTTACTGCAATAACTACTAATAAGCTTAGTCTAGACTAGATAAACTACTTTAATAGAAATATAAAGAAGTATACTATTAGTACCTACTATTTACTTATTATTAATAGTTAAAGAAGCTATAACTTTCCTAAATTCTAGTAATGTTATAAGATTATTACTCTCTATTTATCTTCTTACTTATTATATCTTATGTAGTCTCTTTATATAGCTTAATTTACTAGTTTAAAGAAGATATATAGGCACTAAGCTAGAATACTTATATATAACTAGATTAACTATATTATAAAGATAGATTTTTTATAATGCTTTATATGCGCCTATAATACTATAATTACTTCTAGTAATATTTAGAGAGGATTTTAAAGCTCTAGACTAGTTTTTTTAAACCTATACTAGGTTGTAAGCAGTCTTAATATAAAGCTACCTATACTATTACTACTTCTATCTATAAATAATAAGTCTTAGTAGTTATAAACTCTAAGTAATGCCTTTAAACTTAGGTTATAATTAACACTTATAAAGAAAAGAATTTAGAGGTATATAGATAGCTTATCTACTTTTATAGTTAAAGTGTTTAAGAAGATCTTAAAGAGAGTAGCTATAATTATATATAAGCTAGTATTAGTATAATAGAAGACTATTAAGCTTTAAGCTACTAATAAGGTAGCTATATAATAGAAGTTATATAAAAGAAAGTATTTTAAAAGAAAGAATATTCTAATAGTTAATAAGAGCTAGTAATTAATAGCTCTTAGAGGGTTTAAAGTACATAGTAATAGTATAAAGATAAAGAAGTAGGTATATACTAAAGTAAGTAAGCCTTTCTAAAGACGCTATAGATAGCATAGTAAGACTAGATAGAATATATAAATATATAAGAAAGAGATAGAAGTAGTTTCTAAATAATAATATAGACTATACTATAGTTTTATTAGAACTTCTACTAAGATAAGATAGTATAACTTACTAGTAGTAGTATAATCTACTAGTAGTAGCATAACCTACTAGTAGGTGTTATAACCTACTAGTAGAACCTTTCTACTCTTACTAGTAATGCTATTACCTTTACTAGTAAAGAGTATAGATCTTACTACTATAAGTAGATTTTTTTCTCTACTCTTTTATAGCTCTCTATATACTATTTTATTTACTCTACTTTTAAAGCTATTAGTTTACTAGATTGCTACTTTTATACTTATAAAGTCTATTTTATAAGTTTATAGTACTAATCTAGATTGTTTTATACTATAATAGAGTAGAGTTAAGTAGAGACTTAGTTAAAATAACTAACTTATCTAGTAACTAGCTTATCTATAGAGTATGTTATTGCTTATTAGACTAACTTTAGTTATTTATTAACAAGTACTATATCTTCTTAGTATAAGTATTACAGAAATAACATAAAGTACTACTTATAAAGCTATACTACTAAAAGAGCTACTTTTTCTTAGTACTATAATTTTTTTGTATAATCTAATATATTAGAACAATATAAGTAGCTTTAAGCTTAGTAAGAAGATAGAATTATTTATATACTTTAAGTCTATAGATTAGAATAGTTTTAGAGCCTTTATAATATAAACTATTACTAGCTCTCTAGTTAACTTTATAAAGTTAGATTTAAATAAGTAGTACTATCTAATAGCTAGAAGCTCCCTATAATAAAAGAGTGAATAATTATATTATACATTCTTAATTCTAATGTTTTAAACATATATGTTTTATAACAAAGTATTATAAGGTCTAGTATAGAATTATAGCGTTTCTATACTGTTTTATTAAGAAATAGCGTTATATATAGCTATAATATATAGAACCTAAACTAGATATAGTCTTAAGAAAAAATAAATATTATTCTTATAAGAATTAATCTACTACTCTACTACTCTACTACTATATGTCTATTCTCTATTCTAGTATAAGGTAAGTACTATTATCTATAACTAGACTCTTTTATAAAAAATACCTCATTATTCTAATAGTTAAGAAATAGGACTATAAATAAATAAAAAAATTTAAAAGTATTTAAAGAAAAATAACACGTCTTACTATAACTTACTTAGAAAGAGAGATTAGCTAGTATACTCTTAGCTACTAATAAGTAAGTAATATCTATAGTAAATACCTTTTTAACGTTAGCTTAGTAAATCGAAGCTACTAACTAAAAATATAATAAATACTAAAGACTATAGTACCTATATATACTAAATACTAGAGTTAAATAACTAGAGAGTATAGAGAAGGCTATAACTCTAAGTATAATAGAAAAAATTAAAAAACCTTTAAAATTCTAAACTCTAGTATATATATAGAGAATAGGTTTATAATACTTATACTATATCTACTAAAGAATGTACTTAAATTCAGAACTTTAGTAAATTAAAAAAATAAAATGTTAAAATTTTTTATTAATTCTATTACTTTTATAAAGTGGTTATCTAACTACTAATAGAAGAGTTCTAATAAAATAAACATAATTTTGTTTTTATTATATAGTATTTATTAGAAAACCTATAGAAACTACAGTATATATACTATAAGTATAATTTTAGACTAAGTAAAAAGATATAAATCTATTATAATTCTATATAGAGAGATAGTATTGTAATATATACTAGCTAACTAGATCTTCAATTTCTCTTAAAAGAAAACCCTAAGTAGAGTAAGATAGAATAACTAGAGTTATTATATAACTACTTATCTATAGGTACTCTAATATATTAGATTAGACTTAATATAGTTACTTATAAATAAGTATTGTTTCTTTATAGTATAAAAATTATAAAAATATAAGTCTTATAGTTAATTTATAACTTAATTAATTAACTTTGTTAGTAGAGTATCTTGAATCTAATTATAAAATAGATAGTCTACTTAACAATCTTTTTTATTATCTCTAGTTACTATAGATTTTAACTTAATAATTATCTCTTTTTATAACCCTTTCTATATATATCTATCTCTAAAAACTTATTAAAAGATTAACTAGACTTTATATTATGTAGACAAGTAGATAGATATGTAGTAAATTACTTTTTTTAAGGCTAAGTATGTAGATTACTACTAAGCTGCTCTTTTTACTCTTAAATTAGCTACTAAGCTTTTAAAATAAGTCTATAAAGCTTCTTCATATTAGATTATATAATCTCTAATATTTTCTTTTTATTAAAGCAGTATAGTGTATATAGAACTAATAGACACTAATTAAATTAATTAATTACTAAGGTATAGTTCTCTAAGCTCTATTATAGTTATAAGTCTAGCTCTCTAAGTATAGTAGATCTTTCTACGCACTTAGTAACAAACCTGTTAAGTATTACTTAACTACTTTAATGTTATCTAATTCTCTTTTTACTTTAACTCTATAAGTAATACTATAGGCAAGCTAGTAAACTATAATACTTAAGCTATTTTAGGTATTCTAATAGAACTTTATTAACTTAAATTAAGATCTAATTAGCCTAATTAGTTTATTTAACTTATATAGCACGCTAAGCTTTACAATATAGAGAATTTAGTAGATCTACATACTAAAGACACTCTAGAGATATAAAATAGAGCCTCTAGGCTATTGGTTATAGGCTCTATCTCTACCTAACTACTAGCTTAATTGACCTAAATCTCGAGTATCTAATCTAATAAGCCTTTTATAGGCCTATTAATTCTTAAAACCTATAATTAAGAGCTTCTTAGATATAAAATAAGAGTACGTAAGTAGATAGCTAAAGCTAAGCGCCTTTAGAAACTCTAGAACTAGGTTAAAACTATAGTAAGCCTAGTAATTCTATTACTAGTAATAGTAAAGCTTGTTATCTAAACTACTATAATGCTATAATTGCTTTTATAAGCCTAAAAAGAAGAGCTTACTCTAATAGATATAAGTACTAAAAACTAGATTAGAGTAGAGTATAGGTAGTATCTAGAAGCTACTAGATAAGGCTAAGCTACTCTATAGAATTAGTATTAGAAATAGTTATATCTATATATGTAAGCTAAGTTATATAAGCTCTCTGAAATTACTAGAGAGCCTACTATATACGATTTCTTAGATACTTTAAGCTACTAGATTACTCTAGAGTAGGTCTATATAATAAGCTAAAGAATTTTCTAGAATAGTTTTCTAGAGCTTAAAACGCTTAATCTAGACTAGATTTCATAAGTCTATAGTAAATTAATATATAAATATACTATAAAATTAGATAAAGATAATCTAAGTGTTTTTATAATCTTTAGTATGTACTTAGATGCTCTATCTAGCTAAAATAATATAGATAGAAGCTCTAGAAACAACTCTAGTAGCTTTTTAGAATATATCTACTATTATAAATAAAAAGATAGACCTACAAATAGAAGTCTACTAATTGCTATTTTCTTAAAATAGCTGTTAGAGGAAGCTTCTTACTACCTATTTAGATAAGTAAAAAGAATAAACAAGAGACCTACTAGAGACTTAGATACTAAGAGTATAAGAAAACTTAAAAGGTAATAGAGTAGCATAAATAGATAGTAAACGCTTTATTAGCTGTTATAGTAGCTACTACTAGCTAAAGTAAGAGAGTAGAGTTTTCTAGTAATATCTAAGTAGCTCTAATTAACTTAAACTTAATAACTAATCTAGTAGAGAATATTAGATCTAGAGTATATTACCTTATAAATTTTAATATCTATCTATTAATAGATAGTACTATTTTAAATAATAAAGCTACTATATTTCTAGTTAATAGCGCTAATTAGCTAATATCTAGATCTTTCTACTCTACTAATTCTACTAATATAGTAGAAGTAGATATCTAGATACTTTCTATTCTAGAATAAGAAGCTTATTTATTTAAGAATACTCTATATAGAAAGCATAGCTTATATACGAAGAATCTACTTTTTTAAAATATTATAATAGTAGAAGGTTTCTATATTAATATGATCTTAGAAGCTTACTTCTAGAATAAAGAAGTTTAGTACTTAACACTAGATAACTCTTTTTAGGTTAGATATATTAAGAATCTTAAGAGAAGTATTATGTATACTACTTTTAAGTATATCTATAATCTTACTTTCTCTAGCTAGAAGCTACTTTCTTTCTATTTTCTAATTCTTAGTATAGTAATAATAAAACACTCTTATAAATTCTATCTAGATAGCTTATCTAAGTAGCTATAGTATATCTAAGCTAGCTATTTAGGCCTAGAAGCTCTCTTAGTACTAGTAAAAAGAGCATATAGTATATATATTAATAGAATACACTAAAAAGATTATAAGATTTACTTAATAATCTTTACTAAGCAATTTATCTTATAGGGAAAGAGAGAGAGGCTAGTATAGCAATTCTAGAAAGTTAGCTAGAATCTATTCAATATACTATTAGAAAAAATAGTAAATTATAGACACTAATAATTAAGACGTACTATAGTAGGAAGCTCTTTATATTTACTATATAAAGTAAAATATAATCTAAGATTTTATAGATTCTTATAAACTTTATAAGCTAGGTATAAATCTAGTATAAGCTCTAAATATATAGAATTAGCTAGGAAAATAATATAGTAATACTTCTATAAGAAAGAAGCTCTTTATATAAGCGCTAGACACTAAATAAGGGAATAGATATAGATCTCTCTTCTCTATACACATATAAACTAAATAAAGAAGTAGATAGAGCTAGTTAAAAGATAATTATAAAATTTATTAAAATAAGAAGTAGAGTAAACCTATCCTAGAAGCTCTAGCTAGAGATTATTATAGTAGTAGAATAGCTTTATAATATAAGTCTATCTTATATATATAAGCTATAAAGCCTATATAAGAAGCTTAATCTCTAGTTTACTTAATGTTTTTGCTAGTATAAGCTAGGGTAGGTAAGAGTAGTAATCGTAGATTTAAGATCTACTTAGAGTAGAATACATGTCTATAGCTACTACATCTACTTCTTAAATAAGAAATAAGTAGCTAGGTATAATTAGAAAGGCTTTAAAGTTACTCTAAAGAGATATATTAGCTATGTATAAAGTACTAAGTATTTAATATCTATTAAATATATATCTCTATAATTAAATAGATTATAATAATTTATAATATAACCTTTAATAGAAAGCTTTTTGATAATAAAGTAGATAAAACTACTACTATAAGTACTAAAGAAGTAGAAGTAGTAGTAGACATTCTCTATAAATCTAGTAAGATTATAAATATAATATAAGTAATAAAGCTCTCTAATAATTATCTAATATTTAGTAAGTTCTCTAAGTATTAGCTTAGAGATAATACTTAGAGATAATCTTAATTACTAGATAGCTAGTTTAGTAATAAAGAAGCTTCTAAGATAGAGGCTATATATATAGTAAGCTTAGCTAGTTAGCTACTAGAGATCTATATACAATACTACTAAGAAATAGATCTTCTATTCTCTAACTTAATATCTAAGCTAGAGCTACTAGCTTTAAGTAGAGAAGCTTCTAAAAAGAAGAATCTAACTAATAGCTTATAAAAAGTGCACTTATCTAATTAGAAAGAGAGCACGTTAGTAGATAATAAGAATTTTAAAAAAGAAGATTTACTAAAATCTATATTACTAATTATTCTTATATCTTTAAGAACAATAGAAGTAGATAAGATAGTAATAGAATACTTATATTAATAAAGAATCTAGAGTCTAGCTCTAAAGCAAAGCTACTAAATAGATAACTATAAGTATAATAAACTTACTAATAATAATAAGAATAGAGCAAAATAGTACTTAGTACTAAGCTCTATAAAAAAGTATAAGTACTTCTAGCTTATTTATCTATTATTTAAACATATAAATTAATATAGTATAAGTAGAAAAGAGCTTATTACTATCTATATAGTACTTATAGTATCTACTTTACAGAAGAAAGAAATCTCTTTAGAGTAGTATATATACTATAATAAGCTTCTATCTTTACTAAATATCGCGCAGATAAGCAGGTAGATACCTAGCAAATTGCTCTGTTCTTAGGCCGAGTATATAGATTACTACTAAGCTGCTCTACTACTCTAAAATTAGCTACTAAGCTTCTAAGATAAGCCTACAAAGCTCCTTTACGCAAGATTATG
>SAUA01000266.1:0-10364 GCA_004335185.1 Phoma sp. RAV-16-625 | reverse complement strand
CCTCCCAGCCCCGCACTATACCGCGATCTGGTGAGTCAGAGTTTTACTAGGCCATTTTGGGAAGACGTGGGGGCTGATCAGCTTGACAGAACCAACCAGCTTCCCAAAGTAGCGTAGTAAAGCCCCGACTCACCAGTCATGCGGTGCAGCCGCCAACAGCAGTCAGCTTATTTCCATCGATATTTATGCATATACATATACACGCTAGTCTAGGGGTGTACGCAGCGTGTTTTCGGCAACCAATTAAATGGACTGGTTGCCACTTCCGGTTTAAAGTTGTTGCTCTTTTTGAGCGACCTTACACCGTCTCGACCGATTTTCTCAAACCGCAACCTAGCTTTATCGTTTGTAGTCATTGGAGATGGACAGCTTACAAGATATAGACGGAAAGATCGACTTCGCCCGTTTGTCGAATTTAAGATTGACTAACGGACCTGAAAACGGGTTCGACGCATCACAATTCAGACTCGCGGTGGAACAAAACGTGCCAGCAAGCATTATTGAAAAGCTTCAGAAAGAATTCAACGACAATATGTCTGGTGGTAAGGAAGTCGCCGAGCGGAAATCGCAGAATTCGTTGCAGTCGTCTGAATTGTGCTAATAAAACTACCGGTACCTCAGCCATCGACAAATTCCTCGACATAGAGCAAAAATCTCCGAAAAACTCCGAGGATACAGATAAGGGCCAATCCACAACCAATGACCAAAGCGACGACCCTGGCGCTGACCCGCTTGGTCGTATGACGTTCATTGTCAGAGAGCGATTGTACGCGCAACCATCCCTACAGCACGAAAGCTAGCTAACCCAAGCCCAGCTGGGACAGGTAGGTTTGAGGCGAATGAGTATCTAATCCAAGCTGCTTAGAGCTGCAATTAAATGAAAAGAGGCGAGACAAAGTTGACTAGAGTCTTAGGTCCAAGCGGCAACATGTCACCCTGAAGCCAGCCAAAGTACGCACAGAGTCCAAGAAGCGCAAAAAACCTGTTATTCTTGTTCGCCGCGATTACGATGAGAACTTAATTGAGTTCACAACAGCATTGGAGATATCGGGCACGGTACTTCGCAGCGCTTTGAGACATATCTTCAGAGGAGCAGCAGGCTTTACTCTTACTGAAAGCGACTGCACTGAGGTAAATCCGTGCCGACATGTTGTAAAATGTACCAATACTAAAATGAACATGTCAACAGCTTACGCCAAAGTTCATGTTTTGGGCGCGTCCAGAATTGGAGATGCTTGCCGAACACTACCGAGGCTTGAAAGACTGGCAGTCAGCATTCGAAATGGATGCAGCGTTGGAGTTTATTGCTAGCGAATTTGGGGAGCTCATCTCAGTGTTGCCATCGCTTCTACCCCATTCCATCACCTTTGAGTATCTTTGGGCAATTCTGCCCCCAGATTGTTTGATCGTTGGCCAAGACTACCTCAACTTTGATTGCATATGGTGCGTGCGCAGCCACTCCGTCCAGAATTCGCAAAATGGATTGTTCTTCGTCGTGGAAGTCGAGAACCTCATGTGGAATGGCAGCAGAGTCGGAAGGCTGGAAACAACACTGCAGATGGCTTTGTTCCCCGGCGTCAAACTGATCAGCGACCTACCATTCGTACCCTTGAAGTATCATCAGAACCGCGAGCAGATTGTTCAGAGTGTAAGAGAGCGGAGTAGTAAGGTTTTGGAATTTTGGACACCTAATTTCAGGCACATGGAACATCGTGGGACAGGCATTGCGGAAGTGTATGATAAGGTTGTGCCATACTCGGTAAGTGGTCGAAATAGGGTGCTGATCCACGCAGAGAAATCCATTCCTAACGAAGAGAGCAGTTCAGCGGACGAGTAGTCATTGATCCAAAGATGATGCAACAAATGCAACCCGCGACCAAAGTCATGCCGCGAGGATCGATCAGCAACCCCCGGACGACCTCGAGGACATGCGTTGCAGATCTGACGACCAACGAGCAGGTACATGTCCCTTACTCAAGGCTATCTACCACGTTTCTACGACTGACACAAAACCAGAGACCAGATATATTAACCACACTCCTCACAGATTTCAGCAAACCCACTCCAAAGCAACCAACAAAGCCCCAGACACCCGTCATCAATTCTGGGATGGTGTTTATCACAGAAATGAGAAACTATCCGTATGATGACGATGAGGATAGTGCCCAAGAAGCTCCGGCGATGATGCAGAAGGAGAAAGATGGGCTTGTGGAGATTCCAAAACTCAACGAGGTGCAGATGCTACTCGTGTCTAATCTTCTTTACGGATACAGTCTCCGAGAAGGGAAATGGGGTAACAATACGCCCTCATTAGCACCACATACACCTCGCTTACGATTCATAGGTGCTTTTGCCGTCGATAACGTCGCACCCATCGAATGGAACAGGTACATTGCTCGCCCCCATCCTCCAAAATCTCTGATATCTCCCTTGAATTAGGTGCACTAACATCCCTCTTCCCCTGGCAGCACAATATTCACCTCACTCGTCCTCGAACCCTCCCTCAAAGACACAATCTACCGTCTCGTAACCGCCCACACCTCCAAAAAGACAAGCTTTGATGACTTCGTCGCCGGCAAAGGGCGCGGCCTCATTGGCCTTTTCTATGGTCCCCCCGGGGCTGGCAAAACGCTCACCGCAGAAGCCATTGCCGAGACTGCCAAAATGCCACTCTACGCCGTATCCAGCGGTGCGTTGGGCCACAGCGCCACTGATATCCACCACCGTCTCTCCGTTATCTTGAAGCTGGCTAGCCACTGGGACGCTGTGCTACTACTCGACGAAGCGGATGTTTTTCTAGCGCAAAGAAGAATCGAGGACATTGAACGGAATGCCATTGTGAGTATCTTTTTGCGGGAGCTCGAGTATTATAGCGGCATCTTGCTGCTCACGACAAACCAGGTCGAGGTCATCGATGAGGCGTTCCAGAGTAAGTCTGTTCAAGACAGATTCGTTTATTAGGAATTGGGCTAATAGCAAGCGACAGGTAGGATTCATTTATCTCTCCAGTACCCGAGCCTGGATGGGCCCGCGCGCCTGAAGATATGGCGGGATTTCGTGGCAATCGCGCGCCAGTCCAAGGGAGTGAAGGTTGAGATCGACGAGGCGAGACTAGAGGAGTTGGCGGAGGTACCATTGAATGGGCGACAGGTATGTTTTTCAGAAATGTGGTTGCGCTTTGGGCGTTGTTGTTTTGACAGCTCACGTTAGATCAAAAATACAGTCAGCATCGCTGTCAAGATCGCTTCGACTACTAAGTCATGCACGCTCACTGCTGAGGGCCTCAAGGATATGGTGAGACTCTTGCAGACTTCTGTCTTCCATGGGAAGGAGATGAACTTGCTAAAGGAGAACTAGACGGGGATAAGCATCATTCAAAGCCTCTTCTGGGGAGAGGTTTCTAGACGGTGGATTAAGAATCTTCACTCTTATTTAGAGAGAGACGAATCTAGTAATCAACACGAAAGGTGCTCGCAAGATAGAAGTAATCAACAATACAGATAGCTTAATACTAATTTAAAAAGCAAATTTTCTAACCTTAAGCTACTCTTTAAAAGTAGAGATAAAGTAATTAGTGTATCTATAAGATTACTATAGGCAGACAATTAAGCAGAGCAAGATAGAATAAATAATAGATAGTATTTAAGAGATAAGACTAATTCTTAATAGGTAAGTCTTAAGGCATATAAATATTATATATATATATAGCTAGTAGGTCTTTAGGCTTAGCTTAGAACCTAGCTAAGGTATCTTCTAGCATAGAGAATACTTATAATAATAGCCTCTTTCTCTTTAAAGATTTATTCTAAACTATAGAGAGATTTCTAGTAATATTATTAAGCTCTAGAAAAACCTTCTATAAAGAGAAAAACTTAGTACCGCGAGAACAAGAGCCGTAAAGAGAATATAGATAGAATTAAAAACAATATTGTTATAATAAACAACAAAGAGAACTTAGACGACGAAGAGAACTTAGGCAATAAAGAGAACTTAGGCAATAAAGAGAACTTAGGTAATAAAGAGAACTTAGATACCGTGCTTCTCTACTAGCTCTCTAGTGTTGCAGAGAGCTTAGATAACAATCTTCTATTATTACTAACTAGAGGTCGCGGCATATTAGAACTTAAGCAACCGCTAGTAATTAAATTATTAGAGAATAAAGAGTCTTTAGTCTATAGCACGCTCTTTCTTTTTAAGCGCGTCTATCTCTAGAAGTTACTTAACGCCAGCACTGCAACAGCCGCGACTAAGAAAAAGGCTAAAAAGAAGAAGACTAAGAAAAAAAAGAGAATAATAACTACTACTACTCTAAAAGTCTAGACTACTGTTAGCAAGAGAGCCTAGCTTAGAGCTAAGAAGAAAACTAAAACTAATATAGATAAAACTAGTAGAGCTAAGACTATAAAAGAAAACGCAGCCTACTAGAAGCCTACTATAGCTAGACCTTTAAGGACGTTAAGACTAAGAAAGGCTACTAAGCTAGCACTTAGTACTAATACTATTATATCTAAAGACTTGCAGAAGAATAAGGCAAAGATAGCGCAGCTACAAACTAATAGATAGTAGTTAAAAGAAGAAAAGTAGTTAACTAAAATACTAGATATACTAAAGACGATTTTAGAGACTCTACTAAGTAAGAAGTAAAAAAAGAAAAGAAGATAAAAGAATAGTTTTTAGTAGAAAAAGAAACTGTAGTTAGATAAAAAGCTAAGTAAGTTTTTAAAAAAACAAAATAGTAAGTTAAAAAGTACTTAGATAAGTGTATAGACGCTCTTAATTATATACTAAAGTCTAGTTTTTCGCAAAAAAAAACTAAAAAAAAATTAATTAGATAGCGTTCTAGAAGAAAAGAATATAATAACTCTATAACGTACTCTACAGACGAGCCGCTCACTAAGCGAGCCGCTTACTTTTGTTAAGAATCTACATTTCTCTTAATAACTCTACTAAAATAGCAGCTACTAGTCTAAAACTTTTAATAGAGATATATAGATATATAATACAGGATATATTAAAGTTGCATAAGTGTAGCAGTAGGTTTAGAGAAGCTATATAGGTTCTAAGTAGATAGATTTTAGAGCTACTTAATCCTTGTAAACTATATTATAACTACTATAATAAATTACTAAATTGTTATAGTATTATATATAGACTATATTCTATAGAAACCTAAAATATCTAAGCTCTAGAGTTAGTAGGTCTAGAGATCTAGAGTTGAGGTGCCTCTAGAAAGTAGAGTTATTAGACAGCTATACCTAATATAATTAGTAGTGTTCTAAAAATCTAATATATTAATAGTAACATGCATAGAAATACTCTATAGAAATTTTAACAAATTTTATCTAGTAGATCTAGAGTTATTAAGTCTTAGATTCTTGGTTTTCTCTAGTAAAACAGCATAAGCGGCTCGCTCGGTGAGCGGCTCGTCTGTGGGGTACGTTATTATTAAAATAATTGTCTATTGTTCTATAATGTATGCAAGTGTAAAAAGGCAAAATAAGTAAGAAAATATATAGAAGAGCGGTTTTAAGACTAGAGTTAGACTAATATTAAAAAATTAAAATCTTTTTTTTAGAGACGCTATATATACAGTATAGCTATATAAAAAGAATACACTCTTTAGAATTGTAATCTAAGCTGTAGTTGTTAAGATATTAGAGTTAGAAGAGAGTAATATTATAAGTGTAGAACTAGAGCGCGCTAGACTATAAATAAATTATTTACTAAATCTTAAACTGCACTAGATTTAGCGCTATATTGTTTTTAACTATAACAGCAGAGTCTAAATGTATAGAGACGCACTCTATAAGTTAAATATATTTCTTTAAATTACAATCTAGATTGTAATTATTATAGCACTACTAGGTAGTGTTACAGCGTAGAACTAGAGCGCGCTAGGCTATAAATAAATTATTTACTAAATTTTAAACTGCACTAGATCTAGCGCTATATTGTCTATAATCTTAGAAAAGATATAGAACTTTATAAAGAAATACTAAAATATTTAAAAACACTTCTTTAATCTAAAATCTAAGTTGTAGTTGTTAAGCTGTTGTAGAGTAGTGTTGCGGCGTAGAATATAGAAACGCTAATTAAACTCTAATAAGATTAGATCTATTTAGACGTCTAGCTCTCTCTTATATACTTTTTTAAATACTTCTAAGTAAGCACAAGTGCTTAATAATCTACAGCATACTAGTAGAGAAACTAAGAAAATACTAGACTAATAAAGAAAAGAAATAAGCGCGGTAAAAGTCTTACTATATCTAGTAATTACGTAGAAAGAAAAGTAAAGATTCTAAAACTATAATTAGCTTTTAAGTCTATATACTATAGTTACTATATATCTATATGCTAATGCTGCTGCTAAAGCCTCTAGCTATAGAAGATAGTATAAAGACTACTAGCGCTACTTAGCAACCTAGTATAAGCAACAAGCAACATGCTAAAAACACTAAATAAACTAGTTAATAGCCTAGTAGACCTTAGAAGCACAAAAGTGCAGAAGTAGTAGTAAAAGTAAAGAAAGAAAGTAACTACTAACACTATCTATGCTAACGCAACTAGCGCTAGCGTAAGAATTAAAGCTACTTTATATTAGTCTATTTTATCTCTAGAGCCTAAGAGTAACAGACAATAGCGTCTAATACAAGTAGAGATATATAGCTAATAATATCTAAGAGACTATAGGCCTAACTAAATAGTTGCTATATAGATATATAGACTCTAGAGATTATATCTAGATATTACTAATAGTAATATCTATTGCGCTAACGCTCTAGGTAGATTAAATTAGAGCAAGAAGCAGACACTAAAGAGACTATACTAGTTTAGAATTAAAGTATTTTATATTAAATCTTTTTTTTTACAGACTTCTAAACAGCCTTGTAAACAGCCTATTAGATAAAATAAAATATAATAAAATTTACAGCATGCTATAAAAAAAACTAAGAAAACATTCTACTAATAAAATAAAAGTAGAAGTAAAGTAAAAGTATAACTACACTTTTTACTTATACTAAAAGCACTAAGTAACTTACTTTAACTTTATTCTCTACGCACCCGCACTTTCGAGTATTCTAGCTATAACTTTGCTAGGCGTTAGTTTTTGTATTAGCTCTAATATACTCGTCTCTTATAATCTTCTAAACAAAGATAAAGATAGAGATAATAAAGAATCTTTTACTCTATCTATAGATAATAGTGTTAAAACTGCAGAAGTTACTAGCTAGCTCTAAGTAAGTAATAGAGAATATATCTATAAGTAGTATAAGTATAAAGCGCGTGTTATATAGTAGATAGAGAAGATAGACTTAAAAGTTAAAAACATATTATTGCTATTACTACTTAAATCTAGGCGTGCGCATTAAAACGTAGAAAAAATAATTAACTATCTAGTTAATATAGAAAGATTAGGTAAACTACGTAGAAGCTCTATAAAGAGTCTACTAGAATAGAACTTAGCTATAGAGAATAGTAGTTTGTAGTATTTTTCTATTTTGCCTACTATTAAGAAGTAGATTAGAGCCTAGAAGCTTTCTTCTACGCGTACTTGCAGTAGAAGTTACATATCTATATCTATTATAGAGAATAGTAATAACACTTTAAAAGAAGCTCTTAATAACTTTTAGACACTAAATTAGCAAAAAGCGGCGTTTCTAGCTAGATTAGAAACAAGAGGTAGCTAGCGCAAAACTCTAGTTCTAACTAAAAGTAATAAGCTTTTATCTTAAGTTAACTCTATAACAAGACAACTATTAAGTAGTAGTTATATATATTAGCTTGCAAAAGCGTCTTCTGCATAGAGTGTCTTTTAATAGTAGACGCCTTAATTACTACTATTATTCTTAATCTAACTTTTAACCCGCAGCATGTTTTATCTAGTGCTACTATTTAGTAGTAACAATATCTCTTAGCCTGCTGCAACGCCTAAATTGCTAAGTAAATCTAATCTAGAGGTTAAATAAGCAGCGTTATCTATATAATTAACGCTTAGAGCTAATAGTCTAGCTTTGCTATCTACTAAGTAAATAGTGTATAAGCTTGCAAAGCAACTATAGAACTTCTAAGACTATATATATAAAGAGCACAAGAAGATAGAGAGAAAATACTAGAAGCACTATAAGTAGCTAGATATACACTCTATTTATAAGTGTTTTAAATAGATTACGCGTCTTTTTAATAAAGTGTATAATAGAGGTAGACTACTTTCTAATATTATTAACAATTCTAAGATAATAATAAAATAGTTTTCTCTATCTAAAGAACTTAATTTAAAGGCTGTATTTAAAAGCATAAGTTTAGCTGTATACTCTAAAGACGCTAGTATACGTAATAAGAATTTACTCTACAGCCTATATCTAGAGCAACACTATAAAAGTAGTAAGAAGAAGCGTAGTATAGATATAACATTTAACATAGATAGTATATACTGCTTTTCTAGCAGCCTAGTATTTATATAAAGAGAGATTAAATAGTATCTATAGGCGTATACTACTCTTAATCTAGACGCTAATATACACTTTAGTCTAACTATTAGAGCGTATAACTTCTATAAAAAGCTAACTACTACTACTTTTCTATTATATAAAATCTTATATTACTACTTTAGTGCTATTATAGATAGTATCTAGTTACTACTAGTGTATATTTTCTTCTCTAAGCTATATCTAGAAAGTCTATATAAGCATAGCATCTTTCTTAGTAAGTAAGACTAGCAGCTCTAGCTAAATACAGTGCTGCTTTCTGCTCTTAATACTCTAGTGCTAGCTACTAGAATAAAGTACTATTCTTACTTAGAGAATATTACTACTATAGATATTACTATCTTGTTAAAGAAGGCTTTGCGAAATAAAAATAGCTTATAAGAATAGATTATGCTGTTTATACTATAGGCTAAATATCTTAATAGGCTATAGACGTTAATTCTTAAGAGAATTGCTAAGAATCTAGGTCTAAAACGCTTTAAGAGTGCTACACTCTTTATAAACGCTAAGAACACAAAGCTTATCTATATAAAAAAGCTAGGTGTTAGTCTAGCAACTACCTACTAGGCATAGAAGATAGTATAAAGTAAGATTACTAATTTATAGTTCTATAGCAGAAGCTATATATTTATTAATATAGCTAAGAAGATGTTCTTAAAGAATTATATGCTACTATATAACACTATTATAAATAATTTTAAAGCAAAGACGTTTCTCTAGAAGCGCTACTATTTAAAGTTCTATATACGCACGCGCGTAAAGCTTCTAGTAGATAGTAAGTAGACTAGAGATAGTCTATAAGTAACAACGTATCTATAGACTACTATATAAGACTTAATAGATCTAACGCTATTAACAAAACTACGCAGACAGAAGAATATAGATAGACTAGTATACTTATAGTTCTATAGTATAATTAAGTTGCTATTTAATATGTCTAAGGTGTACGTGTTTAATAACTAGGCTATAGAAAATCTAGTGCTTAATTCTAGCTATGTCTACTTGCTATAGAAGTAGAGCGGTAGTATCTCTTTTAATAAAAAGAGCTTTGCTACTATCTATGTTTATAGCAAGAAGTGTGCTGCTATTAATCTTAGAAATAGCTAGCGGTAGTTATATAGCATCTATAAAGAGCATTATATTTCTCTAGCTATAATAAACAAGATGTGCTATCTATAGAAAATATAGAATAGTAAAGATAACTATAGCGCTAACAACACTCTATTGCTACTACTATACTATATTATTTTTTTATAGAAGCTGTTTAGGTTTCTCTGTGTGTAGATAAACAAGTACTATCTACTATTTAAATATATATTTGCTAATACAGGTAGAAGCGTATTACTATAGAAGATAATAGTAATAGTAATTATACTATAGGCGCTGCAATTCTGCTATAGTAGTAATATACTAGTAAAGAAGTTACTGCTGTTTAAAAACCGCTAAGAGCAGACGCGTAGAATAGGCCTTATAGTAAGAAAAAAGCTAGATATATAGTAGATAATAGTTAACGACGATTTTAGCTAGTTTCTACTTAAGTTTAGCTAGTAGTCTAGACGGCTCGCGCAGCTTTATAGTAATAATATGCTTATTAGCAATCTACTAATATACGCTAAGTATAAGTGTAGATAGAAGATAGTAAAGAACCTTAGCAATATATACATCTACTTCTACTAGGCAACTAGATAGTTCGCGTAGTATAATATAAAGTAGAATTCTTAGTTGCTTAAAAGGTAGCTAGAGTATCTACTTATTCTTAATCTTAAGTAGTTTAACGCTAACGTGTAGTTAGTAATACTAGTAGTATATAAGACATATCTAGGGTTAGGGTTAGGGTTAGGGTTAGGGTTAGGGTTAGGGTTAGGGTTAGGGTTAGGG
>SAUA01000265.1:0-10440 GCA_004335185.1 Phoma sp. RAV-16-625 | reverse complement strand
TGGCGTTGGCGGCCGGTGTGGGGGGCGGTGGTGCTGGCGGCCTGGGGGGCCGGCTGCGGCGAGCTGGGGGGGTAAGACTCCTTTTGCATAAAGGGCTGGCGGGCTTGTTGGCCGCTGGGGTCGTGGAAGGTGGCCGAGGACTGCATGTCGGGGCTGTCGGGGGCCATGGAGACGGGGGCGTACTGCTGGTACTTGTGCGGCGGCGGCAGGGGCGGGGGGGAGTCGTTGTCTGAGCGCGGCGAGTCCATGAGGTTGTCGGCGGAACCACGGCTGTCCCAACTCCTTAAAGGCGGTTCGATGTTGGACGGGGACAAGACTTTGATGGGCTCGGGCTGGAATGTGCGCTTTTCCGCAAGGAGCGAGCGGCCCGGGGGGTCAGGCTGGCGAGCCATGTCAGGGGAGTCCTTGCGGTTCAAACCGCTGAAGAGGTCTTCAAAGGAAGAGTCTTCTCCAAAGGACAGGTCTTGGTCGAGCTTGGGCGGCATGGCGGTGCTGGCATAGCTCGAGGTTGTCATGGCGCGATCTCGCTTACCAAAGCCAAAGGGCATCGTGTTGCTATTATTGGCGGGAGCTCCTGAGCTAGTCCGGGGCAGGACAGGGAGCGCTTTCTTGGAGGAAAAGTAGGAGCCGGGCGAGGTGCTGTGCGGCGCTATGTGCGGGCGCGGAACGTTTGCAAAGAGGTTGTCGTCGGAGCCCGTGTCGGTCGAGGACGGCAGGGTTGAGGTGGAGCCATGCTGGCCGTTAATGTAAGGACGCGAGGTGGAAAATTGCGTCCCACTGCTCGACTTGCTGTCACTAATGCAGGAGTCAGTGTCAGGTACAGTTGCGCCGGCGCTACCGCATGGGCCAGGCAGCCTTACCGCTTTGAGGACCCTGGAGACTCGTCTTCGAAGGATTGATTGCGCGCCTTGGAGCTCGCGCTGCCAAAGCCGCTGAAGCGCGGGAACTTGGACGACTTTTCCTTTTCCATTGTCTTGCGGCGCTCTGCCAGCTTGTCCACCTCGGGCCGGCTCATGAGGCGGAAGCCGCCCGAGTCGGTGGCGGGCGGTGCAGGGGGGCCCGGTGCCGGTGCAGGTGCGGCGACATCAGGGCTCGCGGGCGCGCCACCTGCGCCGTTTGTAGCCACATCGTCCAGCACATTGCTCTGTGACTTTCGGCGGCCGGTGAAGAGCCCCAAGCCGGGCTTGCCCATTGCGAGTGTTTGTGTGTGTGAGTGGTGGGTGGGTGCGTGTGTGGCTGTATGCAGTGCGCGCGAGGCGCTCTCGATGGCTGGTGTGGCCTGAGTCGAGCGGGTGCGGCTATCTCATGTAGGAGCGCTGGGAGCGGCGAGACGTGGACGGCGTGGACGGCGTGGACTGCGTGGGCAGGCGTGGACAGGCCGTGGACAGTGGCCGGCTAGTTGAGAACCGGCGGGTGACGTGAGCGACGTCAGAGGCGGAGGAGGAGCAGGCGTAGGGATAAGAATGCAATGCAGTGCGGTGAGAAGCGAGTGTGAGGTTGGGTCTGGGGGCGTGATGTCAGCCAGGGCGCACGATGCAGTGCGGTGCGGTGCGGTGCGGTGCGGTGCAGTGCAGTCAAGGCGGTGCGGTGCAATCGACGACGACGACAACGACGACGACAACGGCGACGTGGTGGGTGCGTGGAATGAGCGATGCTGAGGGTGCAGACGGCGGCAGGGCCAACGTCAAGCAATGTCCATCAGACGATTGCATGCGGTCGACACTAGCAGCCCGGCGACAGGTCCCAACAACGGCACACACAGACACGCAGACAAGTTCTCGTCAAGGCGATTCTGCTGTCGCGACCCTTGCCAGACCCTGTGTGCCTGTTGTCTTTCGCCCTCGCACGCTGACGCTGACGTTGCACGCTCGCCTGCCTGAGTGCCGCCTCGTCTACACAATGCTCCCAGCGCGTCGGGAGCCTGGGCTAAGGGTGGGTAGTGCGGCGACTTACCAGACAGTCTCCTGCTCTGCAAACCAACACCAACAACAAGTACGACGACGACGACGGTTACAAATTACTAGCAACGGCAATGGCAATAGCAAAGGCAAAAGCGTAGGGAGCGAGCGAGGGTGCGTGGAGAGGGAAGAGGGCGGAGAGGGCGCACGGGCGTATAGAAGCAAGCAGGAGCAGAAGCAGCAGCAGCAGCAGAAGTGGTGCTGTTGCGGGAGCGTAGTGACTAGGGGTGGCCGCAAATGTCGCCCAATGATCTACCGATTGCAATAAAGTCGTGCCGCAGACAGGCTAGCGCCTCCGCGCGGGTGACCAGGAGTCGTGTCTTGGTCTTGGTCTTTGGGCCTGGCTATGGCTCCGCTGTGCCTCCGCTATAGTCCAGCTGGCAATACGCAAGACGAAATAGGAGTGTCGAGCGTTGAGCATGGAGCGTTGATGTCGAGGAACAACTGAGCAGCAGCAGCAGAAGCGTTCGTCAAGCGTCCATGGTCTATCAACACCTTCGACCACACACGTGCAGAGTCTCCGTCACCAGGCGCTAGGGTGTGCGCTCTCTGCGGTGCTGGTGCTGGTGCTGGTGCTGGTGGTGTAAAAGCCCGTGGCCGGCGCACTGGCTTGAAGGATGCATCGCTCCCCAGCAACCGCACCAAACTTGGACCAACCTCCATGCATCCAGGCACGCTTTTCGCCTGCAGCAACCCAAAACACGCCTTCAGACTCTCTGGACGCGCCCTTGCCAGTCGACGCTCCCTCGTCGAGCCCACCTACAACGCTACACGCCGGCTCTCCTTCTCTCACCGTCTCCCTCGTTGAGCTGCTGTTTCAGATGCACCGTCACGTCCCATCCTGTACGACGTGGGCCCGCGGCCTGCGCGAACTTGTTGACCGTGACAACGCCCATCCATGATTAGCGGCTCTGCTGCTAGTCCCTAACCCGCCCGCTTGCTGCCGGGGGCACACCCATCCACCACCACGCCTTCGCTCACGGCCTGGCAATTGGGTCTCTGCCGCCGGGATCAAAGGAGACGCTGCATCCAGCCTGCCTTCCTCCGACCCATCACCCTTGTGCTCGTGCCCAGCCTGCATTTCGCTGCAATTCGCTGCATTTCGCTGCATTCTGCTGCATGCTGGTTTCCGGGAGCGGAGGCCGGACAAGCTGCTCTGTCCTCAGTGACCACTACTATGCTGACTACTCACCACGCCTCGACACAAACACCATGTTCCCATCCTCTCGACGTCACCTTGACCACTGCTTCCCAGCCCCTCTCCGTCCCTGCTTCTCTCTGCCTCGTGCTACGATTGCACATGCCTAGGTAGATACACAGTAGCTGCATGCACCCCCCTCCCAACGAATAGGTAGGTATACGTTCACGGCGCTCTGTCTGCCGCCATCCGACTCGCTCTCAGCTCCGGCCGTCACACAAACCTGCACCACCGACGCTGCAAACCGCTAGCCCTCCCGCCCCTCGGATTTCCGCCCTCGGCCACCACCCGGACCTTGTGCAACGTGCCACCTCTAACACGAGAACGCGTAATGCCCTCCCCGCAGGCCGGTCCAACACTACACCAGTCCACCAACGGTACAGTCTTGCACTCGTGCTGATCGACAGGCATGAAAGGTATTGTGGGTGCTGCGGAGGTGTAATGCGTGGGTTTGTGACGATCATATGGGGATCGACACGCCGCGCCTGTCAACATCATACATGTCGCGCATGGATGATCTGTCGCGTTCTGCAGTGCATCGCCCACAACTTCTGATCGCTGACGATTACAAGAGACAGGCTGTTCTTGCCTGAATCGCAGCCTCTCTCAAGTCGCTGTGATGCTCTGATCATGCATGCACAGCTCATTCCATGTCATTTTACCGATCAATCAATCATCAGTCAATCGCCCAACCATCCCCTTGCGCCCCCTCCAGCCATGTTCGACCTCTCCAGCCATGCCAGCCTTTCCAACTGCAGTCACGTCAGGTTCTTCAGCCTTTCAGCCTTCTTCTCTCTCTGCACCATCCCAGATCCCAGATCCCTACCAACTCCACCCCGCTCCACCAGCCACCAAGTGGACTGATTTCCCTATCCACAAAAAACTACGTCTTCACAATTCCACACCGTCTACTACGCACAGTGGACCCTTCCATCTCCACAACCTACCTACAGACCTGTACACAAACACCCTCCCCCCTCTATTTATAGCCCCAATCCCAACCCCACCCACAGAAAGCAGCCTCTTAGTCACCCTCCCCAGCGCACGATACAAAAATAGACGGAAAAAAAAAATTAAACCGCTGTAATAATGGCTTCACTAGCCGTAGATCACCGGGAGGGATGTCGTGTTTCTCAATACTTGTCAATCTCCGAGGTACGAGGGGGGGATCTTCATAAGCACCACCACCGTTACTGTTAAGATCGTCACGACCGCTATCGATATCATCAGCACAAGGAACGTCATAACCTCATGATAAAGCACCGAGTTGTAAATGAACAGAAAAAAATGTTAGCTACAATAATAGCAATACCAAGACGCCGGCCGGGCTTTGAAGTCTCGTCGTGTGTAGTAGGTAGGTAGGTAGGTACGTGCGTGGGTATCTCTATATCTATATGTACATTAACATGGAGAATTCCTACGCCTGTTATTGATTTGGATATGTTTGAGGAGGTTGGTGACCTCGATTAAATGACTGGGCATGAATTATTGCACCATCCATTGTTGGGAAAGTGCGACGACGAGGCGATGTCGATGCTCAATATGTTGAAATGAATACAAATTCCCCAAGATCCGGTCTCTAGGATGTATCGCTGTCGGGGTAAGGATTTAGATGCAAGAGGTAGTATAAACATATGATTGAATGTATGAATGTATGAATGTATGAATGTATGAATGTATGAATGTATGAATGTATGAATGTATGAATGTATGAATGTATGAATGTATGAATGTATGAACGATGAATGATGAATGTATAAGAATAGCTAGGTAAAAACCTCCAAGGTAACACGCAGATCCAACTCTACCCACCACCACACCTCACGCCTCCCACAAAGTAACCACATCCTCACCCCCCTCAAACCACGCATCCCAACACCCAAGAATATCAACCTCCTCCACCCACTCATCATTCTCCACAGCCAGCGCGCCAGGCAACCGCCTCAACACACCCGACGCACACCCATCAAACCCCACCCCAACCCTCCGCGTACCCTCCCACTCCTCTTCTCCGTCCGCCCAGCCGTCCCCCGCGACATCAGGCGGCACACCTCGCATGACAACATCACCCCCTCCATCGACTCTATACGCCTCGTGCACAAGGCCGCTGCGATCGAGGACCTGCGTCGAGCGTACCACAGCATCAGCGTAGTTGCGCAGCCGCCACGTCGTGCAGTGCGACGACAAGGTAAAAGCCCAGATGAGAATGTCAGGCTGTGTCTGAATTGCCAGTTCGCAGACGCCGGACAGCGTGCCGATGTGGGTGCCTGCCAGGGAAAGGGGCCAGACGGGACAGTCGGCGCTGTGATCGGAGCGATATCTAGGATCGTCCCACCAGTTGAGCCAGTGGTCTGGGTGTCGGCCTACTGCTGAGAAAGGAGGGGCGTTGTACACGTTCCAGCCATCTGCTGCTTGTTCGAGTCGAGACAGGCTGAGGACCGCTGGGGGGATGCTGTACAGCATGATAGTGTCGTTGTAGACGGCTACGATTCGAGCTCCCGAGGACATGTCGGCCGCTGCTGTGTATATACGCGAGACGACCTTGTCTTCCGGGGGATCGAAGACAACCTTACGCAGTAATTTCGTATGTCCACCAAGCGGAGCGTCACATCCCAGCGCGAGCTGGCCGTCAGATGGATCGATGAAGAGGACGTGGTGCCCGTCACTGAGCGGTATGGCGTGGTAGTGGTCACGACGAGGAGTGTGGCAGGATCGCGAATCGAAGCCAAACGAGCCCCAGAAGGAGCTTTTGGCAGGATTATTGAACAGTCGCCGGCTGACAGCTGGGCGATGGTTGGGATGTGCAGCACTCGAGATGAGCCGTAGCTTCTTGGCTGATTCGAACCCAGAGCGAGGCGAGAGGAAGTACAGATGGTCGCTCGGTGAAGTCAGTGGGAACCAGCGGCTTAAGCTCTGTCCCGTCAGCGCGTCAATCCAATGTAGCTCTATGCCTGCAGAGCACCCAAATGCAACACAACGGCGTTGCGGACATATCGAGACATTGCGCGGCGGATCGTCTTCAGAGCATAGATGCCGGTAAAAGGTGGACGTGCCGCTCTCGATGGGTATGTTCTGCACAGGTACCGTTGCCTTTGAGTTCGATCTGAGGTTCTTCAACGGTCCGCGGAGGCTCAGGTTCCATGTTTGAGCTATCAGATTCCGATCATGAGTACTCGTGTCATCGGTGCCTCGAAGAATGAACCCTTGGTTGTGCGTCTTCAACTCGATCGCTGTGAAGGATTCCAAATCCGAGTTGTCATCGTACGGGAAGCTGCGAGGCAATGTAGGCGAACCGGTATTTGCAGGATCTATTGCACCATGTAGAACTCCAATGACGCCAATGGATGTCGACGGTTGGGTGCTCATCTGGGATGGACGTCCATCGCTTTCGACGTAAGTGTCACCAGGACTGGGCTCCGGCGTTGGACGGCCATATCGGAGCTCGCATACCATGCCCATCCTCCCCTCTAGAAGGGCGGCAACAGCATCTCGGCCCACAGAAGCGTTCATGCTCATGGCCAAGATCCTTCTTGGACACACTACGCTGGTAAGTGGTCGCAACAACCCATCCTCCAGACCGTAGATATAGATCAGAGTATCCTTTGCAACGAGCAGATACTTGCCGCAGACACTTGCCTTGAATATAAGGCCACCGTTGTCTCTCTTTTTCTGGGCAGCATAACCATGGGCTAGCTCTGAGAAGTCAATATGTGAATTCTCCACGACCGCAGCCCTGGCATCCAGACCATTACCCGTCCATTGAGCGGCTAGAGCACATTGACGTGAGAGCTGTCGGCTGAGAATCCACTCTTGGCTGGTTTCGGTAGGCGAGTGGCTTTGCGTAGCATCGTCATCCTGGGTTCCACCGTCCTCATGCCAGCCTCCACGACGCAACATCGTGATGAGGAGACCCTTGTTCAGGCTTGCCAGCATCCAACCTCGACAATTTCGGCGAGCAGCGTTAAAGTCTTTCGCGGAGAGGTGGTTGTAGACATTGAGCAGGATTTCGGTGGGCAGTCTGACGGAAGCTGGATGTGTAGACCGCGCAAAGAAGCTGACAGCATTATACCACGACTGACACGTGAGCCTGAGGTTATTCCTGGTAGTGGTATCCGAATACTGTAGAACGAGTGCCGCCACGACGAGGTTCTGAGGGACGGCATACGCGATGAGCGAGCTGCTGCTACTTGACTGCAACCTGTTACGTGTAAAGCTACGGTCTAGCAGGTCGACCTCGCCTTCACAGCTCGCAAGGAGAGGATCCTCCATCTCCCCAACTAGCGTATGCGCTCCGAGGGACACGTCCGGCATGCTCCGCAATACGCCTTGGCTGATGGATTTGAGCAACTCGTCTTTGACACTGGAATTTTCAACCATGGAAAACGAATCTGAATGTATACGACGGAACAAACGTGCGTCGTCGAAGGACTCTGTAACACTTGGCAGTCTCGAGATGGAATTATGAAATGACCCCGCAGACTGTAGGCTGGGTCCGCTGAATAAGAACGCACCAGGGGATACCAAGTCGAGACTTGGGACCGAACCGTAGATGGAAGACCCTGGCCTCGAATCCAAGCTTGATGCCCTCGACCGTACCTGCAGGCTATCACTGTGCGCTCCTCGTCCTGAAGCGTATCCGAAAAATGAGTTGAATACCCTGTGAAATGTGCCCCTAGGATTGAGTTGTTGTCTGCGTAGGAATGCGGCTCTGTAGTGATCGGGTTTGGATATGCGGGGTGTACCTCGGTGGCGAGGTGTAAGATGGCGTGAGGAGCGAGGGAAGACATGACGAAGGACTTCTGAGCGTTTTGTTGGCGGCGTAGCCTGACAAGTATTTGAAGGGTAGGGTGACTGCTCAGCCACTTGCTCTTGGTGTTTGTGGATGCATGGTACAGCGTCAAGTAGAGGCTCTGATGTATGAGACATCTGTCTAGGCGCGGGCTGACTGGGGCCGAGCGACAGTCTGCGAATGCCCGGCGATTCGAGGAAAGATGTAACCTGTGAAGGTTCGAAATCGAGTACAGGTAGGGCGGGTTCAGCTTTCGTTCCGGCAACCCCTCTCGAGAGGTAGATTTGAGAAGACGTTGTTGCTACACCCCCACTTGGAGGCTATGAAGAATGACAGCGCCTGTGGTTGAGTGAACGTGGTATTAATAGGTGGCTGTTGTATACTTTAGGTCGATACGGCTAGGAATGGTGAACGAGGCGAAGAGTAACATTTGCGTTGTTGTATTTCCAAGAAGAATGCTGGACGCACACCAAGCAATAGTGGAACTTGGGAGCGAGCAAAAACCTAGATTACATTTCGCTAGTGGGTATCAGAATGAAAGAGGAAGAACGCCGCAGGCTCATGCAGGAAATTACAGACGACGTGTATGCTACAAGAAAGTGCTATGCCAAATAGAAATGTACAAGGCGGAAGGTGCGGCCGGTCGCAAACAATTTAGGCACTGCCGTTCGTGCTGCGCGGAGTCGATCCGTTCGATCCATTTGTGGATCTGGCGTTCTTGTTGGTGAGCCAGACTTCGGTCAAGCTGCAGTTTTCGTTAGTGGTTTGTACACTGTGAGCGTTACCAGACTTACGGCATCACCAAGCTTGGAGTCTCAAACTTCAATCCGCTCTCCCTAGCTTCGTCGAGGGTAAGTCGTCCGGCTGGTCTTCGTCTTCCCTCGTGCTCCGCATGAACAGCTTCTTCTTGAATACCGCGCCCAAGATCAGAACGTTCGGGATCTTGCAGACTTCGCAAAGCGATGAACTTCATCAGGGGCCTGTAGGTTCGCGCGTAGACAAACAGGAACCAGACTGTGCAGATCGCCAGCGGTGCAACCAAGATGGCACGTTTGAACGCTTTCTTCAGGGCTAGCTGCCCCGCCACGGTGGCCTGGAAGAGTACCACACCAACGATGACGCGATCGCACATCATAGTCCAGCCTCTACCTGTCGAGTGTTGACGATGCTCCATCGCATAAAGTAGCTGGTACTTGTGGACGAATTGCCCAATGATAAAGTAGGCCAGACCTACGAGCAAAACCTGCCAAGAGTCTCTCAAGACACTGTAGACGACACAGATAATAAAGATGAGTATAGTCTGCGGCAAGAAAAAACCGTAGCTGAAGACAGGGGGCTGAACGAGTTCCGCGTAGTCTAGTTGATGGTAAGCGTTGGTCTCTCTTGTGAGTGTAAGTAGTTACCTCGGGGAGTCTTCGCTCCGATCAGGTAGATTGGATAGAGCGAGAGGGCACCAAACTCCAGAAGGCGAAACGGAAACAAACCAAAGGCTTGTAGCATGATGAAGTTTGTGTAGAAGCCGAGTAACTGCGCAAGAGAGTTGGCCAAGGCGAAAGCAATTTCAGTGGCACTGGTCAACTTTTCGCCAAACTTGTTCAGCAAATCCAGAAGGTTGGAAGCAGTTCCAAGGATCGTGAAGAGTATGAAGAAGTTGAAAAACGTGAAGAAAAAGTTCTTCGATATGACGGAAAGCTCAACGTCGCCCTGCGATATCATGCCTTGTTTGTTTGCCAGCCCTGGATGATGTCAGCGAGATTAGGCAGATCGCAGCGTATAACTTACAGTCGTAGAGGAATGGTACGAGCACGTTTAGCAGCGTTGCTGAAAGAGTCGGCAGTTGGTTATTGACAAGAGTTTGCAGGAGCTTGTGTCGACTAAGTGCATCCGCGATCCCGGGAAAGACTTCGCTGATAGAGCATGTGTTCAAGGCACCCGCAATGGGGACAAGCAAGACCGTCCAAAAGACACTCAATATTCCAATAAAGAAGGTGATCGACCAGGATCGGAATATGCGCTGACTTCGCGAGAGATACGTGTTAGGCCAAACGACATCGGATGGAGCAGGGCTGTTGTTGGCGAGCAACTGCAGCGGCGACGGGTCCAGAACGGCCTGAATCGCCATTTGTGCGCTTGCTACACTGTCCATAGTAACAAAGGCCAATGGCGTTGGTTCGAACTCTTTCTTTCGCAAGTCTTTGACTTCACCATCCAGCCTGCGAAGCTTCTCTTCATAGTAGTCGATGGCATCGACAATCCTGTACCGCAATCGCAAAGGTCCATACCATATTTTCGTTTTCGGACGTTGGCGTGCGTGAGGAGCCAGAAAACCGGGATCTCTGTCTGCGCCGTTGAGAAGTCTACTATCTTCCCGATCGTTACTATCGGCCTCGCGTGGGCGAGGCTGGACCACCGGCAAAGTCTCTAAGCTGCGTTCGACTCTCCTGCTCCCCAAGTGAACCGTCCAAGCCTCCTCAAGCTTTCGTAATATCGTTTGC
>SAUA01000264.1:0-10623 GCA_004335185.1 Phoma sp. RAV-16-625 | reverse complement strand
CCCTAACCCTAACCCTAACCCTAACCCTAACCCTAACCCTAACCCTAACCCTACTAAACTACTTACGTTTTCTTTTCTTCTTTCTTCTTCCTTTACTTGCCTTTTCTACTGTCTTTTTTTAACTTTTTGTTCTCTTACTTACTTGCTTTTGTTGCTCTTTTAACTTTAACTCTCTTTTTTATTCTCTTTACTCTGCTTGTCTTTCTTCTACTTATCTTTCTCTCTTCTTAAACATCTTAAACTTAACTTTTCTTTATCTTTTAATCTTTTCTTAAATCTAATAGGTTATAGTCTATGTTTCTTAAATATAGATAACTCTAACTCTAACTTGCGTCTAGCCCTAAACCTAACTTTACGCTATAACACCTTATAGGCCCTCTGCTTACCTTCTACTTTCTACTCCTCTTCTTACCCTCCCTAATAGCTTAATAACATAGTCCCTACTATCTACTACTAATAGTAAACCTCCTTAGCTTCTAGGGCTTTGTACCTGCGTTCTACCCTCTACTATAGGTTACAGCTCTTAACCTACGTTCTAGCCTAAACCTAACTTAGCTGTACTACTTCTATAAATTATAAATAAAAAACTCTTTTATTAGCTACTACTACGCCTGCTACCTTCTCTACTCTACTATTAACTGCGTAATCTAACAAAACTCCTCTACTAACCTATTGCTTTTAACGCACTCTAATGCCTGTTTATGCCCTAAATACCTAACTAATCCCTCTATTAAACTTATATTAACGCCCTGCTCTACTAACTAGCTAATCTACTGCTCTATTATGCCTTCCCTGCCCCTATACACTAACCCTAACAACCCTCTTACTAATACCTCTTAGTATTAATAATCTCTTCTATCTGCTCTCTAATACTGTCTGCGTCTGTTGTCTTTCTATTAGTTATATATCTTCTATAGTACTCTATACTAAAAACAACCTAAATACTCCTTAAACTGCATCTTCTCTTCTACTGCCTTAATTATCTCCTTTACCTGCTAGCTCTCTAGCCTCTAACACTGCTGTATATTGTGCTTGCTCTGTCTATTACCTACTACCTTATATATCCTACACTACTTTGTCTACTATGCTAACTGCCTGTGTAACTACTCTATATTAGCAAACTCTTGCTACTACTGCTATATTAACGTCTACTATAGGCTGTGTTGTGCTTACTACTACTACTTAAACACCTACTATACCTCCTCTTACTCTACCTTAACTGTGTTTGTATCTATATCTTCTACGTTACTACTACCTCTCTTATCCTCCTCTATCTCCTCCTCCTCTATCTCCTCCTTGTCTTCTTTCTTACTGTCTACTCCTCTGCATATGTTACACTTCTCCTCTCCTTCTTTGTATACTACCTACTCTTTCTCTTACTTGTTTAAATACCTATCTAACACTACCTACCTACATGTTACTGTCTTGTCTATACCTTTAACATATGCTTACACTAGCTACTACTCTACCTCTACCTGCTTATCCTTAGCTACCTGCTACTTACCTTCCTATATAATTATAATTGCCTTACTGTGCAACCTGTCTTATTCTATACGCCTACTTTCCTATACATAATCTAATATAGTAAACAGCTAATTAATGTGTATAATGCACTAGATATTAGGTATGTTAATGCCTATCCTTAACGCGCTTGTTGCTATAATTACCTACTTCTTACCTATAGTAAATTCTTCTAATATACTTGCTTTGCCTATAGCCTTGTAATAGTATACGTAATAACCTAAGTTCTTTGCTAACTCCTTAACCTTTAGCACTAAATTACTATATACTATAACTTTACCTGTCTTATGCTTGCGTAACTTCTGCTGCACTATGCCTAATACTATCTCTTCTACTTCCTTCTTCTTTACTACCTTGCCTACCCTAATTACGTAGTATACTACGTTTGTCCTTATAGTTTTAGCTTAGAATAAATTAACCTAATCTTACTTAACGTATATTTACTAGAACAACTTGTCCTCTTTGCTTAGTAGTAATATTACTATTAACATTACTATCTACGTCTTAGTAGCTGCTAACTTGCCTAACTTCTATATCTTCTTATAGAAATTGTACTAGTAGTTTAACATAATATAACACTTGTTAATTATAATTTAGTCTAACTACTACGTTACTTATAACTAGTTTAAAAATGTTGTAAACTCTTCCCTAACTACTAACTTAGGCATTACTAATATAACTATAGCTATGTCTAGTAGGTAGTAGCTGTCCTACTTAGCACATAATATTCCTAGCTTCCTATATTACTGTATTATGTCTCCTTATAACGTAATTAACAGCATAATAACTACTATTATACTACCCTACTCTGCCTATGCTAGTAATATAAACAATATGCTCTTGCCTGCCCTAGTTAGCATTACGGCAACTATAGGGCTCTTACTAGTAACAATAGCGTTAATAGCCTCTTTCTACACCCCTTAAAACTTAGCTGCCTTACCTATTATCTACTATAACTACGTAGTTATGTCTATCTTTCTTAATTAGCCCTATTAATTAATCCTTGCCTTATCTGCTTTGCTCTTAAACAGCGCCCTCTTTTACTTTTTGCACTCTCCACTATCCTGTACGTCTGCTTAAAATCCTAAAAATTAATGCTAATCTATGCTTAACATGCAGAACTGTTGTCTTCTGTTAGTAACGGCCCCTACCTACTCTATAATACCTTATGTGTATATTATCTCTGTAATATATGCTATATGTCTAGCTTACTTGTCTATAGCTAATACTACTATATTCTTCTTATTCTATTTCTTATTGTTATCCCCTTCTTCTGTCCTCAACGCTGTAGATCTGTGCAAAAAATACTAGCTAATACTAATAGTAATCTTATAGTATATAGTAATTGTTAACGCCTGCCTTAGCCCTATCCTACTCTTACGCTTTAATACTTTGTAAAACTAGTTACTTATCTACTTCTGTCTACTAGGATTAGCTAGCTACATATATAATAATATTACCTCCTTTTTCTATACTATTACTTCTAACTACTGCTAGAATAGTAATACTAGCTATATGTAATACACTACTAGCTTGCCTACCTTGTATAGTAAATACTAGTAGATAATCTTAATATTGCTGCTAATGTTGTATCCTTTGTAGTACTGCGTTGCTGTATATACTATACTATCTTTAATGCCTATGTTATAAAGTCCCCCCTTTGTAGTGTTACTATATTAAATGCTAGCTAATTTAGGCTATTTTGCTAGCTGTCTTTCTATAATATGTACTAACACTGCTATCTTCTTACAGAACTTAACAACGTAATCTATATACTACTCTACCTCCTGTCTGTTAATACCTAAATAGGTTCCCTGTTTTGTAAATCTATCCTAGATACTAGCGTCCTATCCTACCTGCTAGAATAACTACCCCTCTCTATTAATAGGTATGTGCGTGTAGTAGTCCTTTAAAAAATTCTACCTAGGCTACTTATTAGTTAGGTTGTTGCGTAAACCGTCCTATAGTATGCTAGAGATAGGTTTAGTAACCTTGCTATTGCTAAATAATAACTTGTCTATTAATAATTACTAACTCTCTATTGCTAACCTATGCACTATGCTGTAGAACTGTGCTATGCTAAACTATAATCTCTTATATAATAACTTGTCCTAGCTAACCTACTTAATATAGCTATATAACGTAGTGTTATAATAGATCTTTAACCTGTACGTCTGTAAATCTAACATCTACTGTATTAGGCTGTAGCTACTGCGCACTATAAACTAGTCTATTATCTCCTATATAAACTATAAACATCCTTTATACTAGTGCTAGGGTAGGTTACTACTGTTGTTACTCTTATATATACTATTACTGTTAAACTTGTCCTTATTAAATAGGCCTAATAGCTCTAACACCTACTGCATAACTATAAACTGTGCTACCTTAATAATAGCTAATAAAATAGGTAGATACTACTTAGCGCTCTTCTAACTATTCTCCTTAACGCCTAATATAGCTAATACGCACACTAACGCGCTGTTGTACTCCCTATAGGTAATCTTCTAGCTTATTAATATAATATAAAACTCTAAATACGCCTGCTAGATATATAACAACCTCTCTAGCTTACTAATAGTGTTAGTAGTAGGTTTAGCTGTGTCTATCTCTATCTCCTTAATAGCTTTATTAACGTCTGCTATAGTCTTGTCTTCTTTGTCTTTGTTCTCTACCTCTTTCTCTTCTCTTTCCTTATCTTCCTTTTCTTTAACGCTTCTCTCTACTGCCTTAACTAATGCCTTCTATGCCTCTTACTGCTAGTAGGTAAAATAATACGCTAGACTCTTCTACACGTACTCCTGTTGTGTTTGTGCAAAAAACATTAA
Organism: Phoma sp. RAV-16-625; assembly: GCA_004335185.1. NCBI lineage: Eukaryota > Fungi > Ascomycota > Dothideomycetes > Pleosporales > Didymellaceae > Phoma > Phoma sp. RAV-16-625. Next base: position 6,274 of record SAUA01000264.1, on the reverse strand, counting down.
TATCTACTACTATAGCTGTGTGTAGTTACTAATTAACTTCTTGTCTATGTATAGCTACAATAGCTAGAATTGTGTCTAGTGCTTCTCTGTCTAGATTACCTCTAGCTATATAAACACGCTAATATAGTAGATAATAGACACTTAACTAAACTACGCTAATCCCTCTATTACTGCCTATATTACTGCCTCTACAGGCTTAGCCTGCTGCTCTTACCTAGGATTAGGCTCTGCTATAGGTTCTTTAATGCACGCTATTAGCTTAGGTTACTCTATACCTACTAAATATAGTAACTACTGCGTCTGCTCTAACTACAGGTTTACCTTATCTCTCTTACTCTTCTAGATAGTGTTTTGCGTCTGTGTCTTAACGTTAGCCTATACCTTAGCTATCTACTTGCCTACCTACACCTATACTACGTTACTGTTAATAGGTACTGCCTCTAGGCTATTATTACTAGGCTAGTAAACCTTAAAGTACTATAAGCCCTAGCTCTAGACTAACAGCTACTAGCAATACACTGTCTTATAATACTTGCAGATATACTCTTATATCTTCTCCTGCTGCTTCTGCTTTAGGTGTCTACCTTTCCCTACTAGCAACTACTTATAGGCAACCTACTAATGCTTCTTTATTACGCTTATGCTCTAGAATATCTAGTAGTAATAGTTAGGTGCTAATTAACACATTAATCTGTCCTTATATATAGGTAACTGCTAGATAGGCTTAATAACCTAGCTTAGTACTTCTAACTTACTAGTATACTAGAGTAAACTAGCCTAGTTGCTAATATCTTCTACTATTTCTTTAGCTTACTTTTGCTTAGTAGGGTAGGCACGCTGTACATAGTTCTTAATCTAGCTAGGTAAAATACTATGTCTACACTCTTTATACACTACTAATATGTACTCTACTAAATACTTAAAATACTTGCCTATAATGCTGCTTTCTGTTATAGTAGCTATTTAATAATTAATTATAGGCTTTAAATAACTATCTAGACACTACTACATTTAACTATAGACTACATGCTATCTATAGTGCTGTTAACGTGTCTTTCTACCTGTATATTTAACGCAGCTATATGTGTAGGTAATGTTAGTAATTGCTAGTTGTAATCTTAGAACGCCTCTAAACCTAGTTGTGTAGGCTGTTGCAGCCTTATAAACCTTACCCTAACCTTAAATACAAAACCCTAACAATATTAACTATATAAGCTATAGGTCTATAAATTACTGTTAACGTGTAATGTAACCTACTAATTAACATACTTAAGTTTTAGAAAGATTAGCCTGCAGAAACCTATTAAAACTAGCTCTTAAGTATAACGTAACTAGGCCTATATGCCTAAAAATACGCTAGTGCTAGGATATCTTGTCCCTAACTAAAATAAACCTCTAACGTAACTTAGGGCTAAGTTAACTTAACGCCCTAGGATAGATATAGATATAGATAAAAAAGCTTATACTTACCCCCCTCTAGAAAGGTAGGAAAAGAGGATATAACTAGTAAAAGATTAGTATAAGCTAGTAGAATAGTAAAATAGTAAGATAGTACTAGGTAGAGCCTAGAAAAGATAATGTTCTTTAATAAAACAAAAAAGAAAAAAAAATACATATATAAATAAAAAGCTAGAATAGAAAAGGAATAAAATAGAAAAGAAAAGAAAAATAGAATAAGAATAAGATAGAATAAGAAAGAAAAAAAGTAAAGAAAAGATATAACATAAGAAGAAGAAAGAGATAAGCAAAGATATAGAATAAGAGAGAGAGAGAAAGAGATAAGTAAAGATATAGAATAAGAGAGAGAAAAAGAAAAGAAAAGATAAAGAACAAGACAGAGAAAAAAAAGAAAAGAAAAAGATAGAGAATAAGAGAGAGAAAAGAAATAAAAAAAGATAGAGAGTAAAAGAAAAATAAAAAGAAGAAAAAGATAGAGGATAGAAGGGAAATAGAGATAAGAAAAGATAGAGAATAAAAGAGAAAAAAGAGCTAAGAAAAGATAGAGAGTAAGATAGAAAAAAGAGATAGGAAAAGATAGAGAACAAAAGAAAGAAAAAGATAAGAAAAGAAAAGATATAGAATAGAAGAGAAAAGAAGATAAGAAAAGATAGAGAGTAAAAGAGAGAAAAAGAGAAGAAAAGATAGAGAAGAAGAGAGAAAAAAAGAGAAGAAAAAGATAAAGAATAAGAGAGAAAAATAAGGTATAAAAAGATAGAGAATAAGATAGAAAAAAAGAAAAGAAAAGAAATAAAATAGAAGAGAAGGAAAAAAAAGAATATTTACTTACTTTCTTCTTTATTGCTTTCTTCCTTCTTAGAAGAAGTAGAGGAGGTAGAGAGAAGATCTACTAGCTTCTTTAGAAGAGAAATCTCTAGCTCTAAAGCTTTAGTCTTCTTTTCTAACCTAGCTAGCTTAGTGCTAAAGCTAGGTCTTCCTCTCTTAGCTGTAGACTTAGAGATAGAAGAAGCAGAGGTAGAAGAAGAAGTAGAAGAAGAAGTAGAAGAAGTAGAAGCAAAAGAGTTACTTCTAGTAGTAGGCATAGTAAAAGAGTTAAAAAGTAGCTATCTTACTAGCAGACAAGTAAAGCGTAGAGTAGAGGAAGAGAAAAAAGAGAAATTTGCCCCTACTTATAGAAAACAGTGGCTATCTACGTTCTGTAAAGAGAAAGCAGGATAAGTTCTTGGTTTCCTGCTGATCTCTCTTGCTCCCACGCATACCCTGCATCGGCAGTTGGAAAAATCGCGCAATGAAGACATCTTCACGAGATAGCAAACAAAGTTCTTGATTTTCGGTCCATCTCCCTTGCTTCCACGCATGCCCTGCATCGGCAGTTGGAAAAATCGCGCAACGAAGACATCTTCACGAGATAGCAAACAAAGTTCTTGATTTTCGGTCCATCTCCCTTGCTCCTATGCATACCCTGCATCAGCAGTTGTATCAGGCCCAAATTCACAATCTGTCAAGGAGAACGAAGAAATGTTCTTGATTTTGCAAAGAGATGCCTTGGTAGATACAATATAGAGAGAAGAGATTACTTTTACTAGAAAGAAAGCTATCTATCTACTATAGATAGCTAGCTAGCAATACCTTTTCTTAGTTTCTATAGTAATAGTATAGAGCTCCTTCTAGTAAAAGTACTAGAAATAGCTATAGCTAGTAGTATAAATAGTAAGTAGCTTAAGAAAAGTACTTTTACTTTTTCTATACTTAATAAAAAGAAGAATACTACTTAAATAGAACATAAATAAAGAAAATAAATATAGATAAGTTTAGTATTCTCTACTTTATATAAAGAAAATCTATAACTAGTAAAAGTAGTTATACTAAAAGTAGAAGTTACTACAACTATAAATAGAAAAAGCTAGCTCTAGTACTATACTTTACTATTTTCTCTACTACTATAGTAGTACTACTACTAAGCTAAGTAAAGCTAGTAGTTCTTTTTTATTTATAGTAAAGATAAGTTAACTATAGAGTAAGTAGTACTAGTAAGCTAGCTTATAACTACGCTACTTTAACCTTATAGAAAATAACCTAGATAGAAAGAAGATAGAAGCTAGGTAAAGTAACTATCTACTAAATTACTTATTTCTACTATAGCTATAGAAACCTACTTAGTAGAAGTAGATAAAGTTTATCTACTAGCTTATAGTATCTCTCTTTTTTCTTTAGTTCTAACTTTTCTTCTGTTTTACTACTATAAACTTCTACTTACTTTATATACTTAGTATTTACTTATCTCTAAGCTACTAGTACTTAGTAAGGGTTATAGCTAGCTAGAATAAAGCTTATAGCTAGCTAGTATAAAGTACTAGTATATAGAAAAAGCTACTTTATAGAATTATACTACAAAAGAGTAGCTTTTAAATTCTTCTTTTATCTTCTCTTTAGCTCTTCTCTAGGCTTAGATAGAAGGAATATAAGATATGTTAGTTAAGCTTCCTAAATAGGAAAGTTTACTTCTAGCTATAGATTACTTCTATAATAGTAGAAACTATACTAAAGGGCTTTTATTTCTCTAAATTCTAAAGTTTTATATGCTTTCTAGGCCTAAATTTTGCGTAGAGTCTAAAAAAAAGAAGGGTTTTAGGTATAAAGAAGAGTAAGAATTATTTTCTAGTATATTTACTATAAGAAGCTAGCTATACTTCTATAGAGTCTACTTTCTTATAGCTATATAAAGAATAAAACTAGTGTTGTTACTTAGTATACTTTTATAAAGAAGTAAAAGCTACTTAATCTTTTCTTACTACTAGATAGAGATAGATCTACTATTCTTACTAGTAGAATACTAGAAGTACTACTACTAGTAGCATAGTATAAAAGATAGAGAGAAGCTTACTTATAGTAATAGATTTTAAAAAAAAAAAAAAAAAAAAAAAAAAAAAAAAAATAAAAAAAAAAAAAAATAAAAAAAAATATTTTTTTTGTTTTTTAAATATTTAAAATAAAAAAAAAAAAAAAATAACACACCAAAATAGTCATTTAAAATAATATTTTAAAAAAAAAAAAAAAAAAAAAAAAAACTTCTAGCTTTACTAAAAAGAAAGTATAAGTAGATTCTTAGTTAGCTTTAGAATAGAGTAACTAGTATAAAGAAATAAGTAAAAGAGCTAGCTAAAGGAAAGAACTAGCTAGAAAGTAGTAAAGTAAGCTTTAAAAAGAAAATACTATATAGTAAGATTAGCTACGCTAGTTTATTACTAGATAGATAAGAAAAGAAAAGACTATAGAGATAAAGAAATAAAGCTTCTTACTATACTACGTATAGAAAGTCTATATAGATAAGTAGTAGAAGAGAAGTACTTTTTAGTTTATTTATAAGTTAAGTTAGCTTTTACTTACTTTCTATTCTTTATCTACTATACTTAGCTTATACTTACTAGTTTTATCTCTAAAGTAAAGAGACATCTTTTATTATAAGTAGAATAGAAGGCTTTTACTCTTACTTTTCTAGTGCTATATAAGTAACTTCTTTTTTTAGTATATAGAAAGAACAATAAGATAGTACTATAAAGTAAGAAAAGAAAGTAGTATTAACTAGTAGAAAAATACTAAGATAGAGAGAGTAGAGATCTAGTAGTAGTAAGGTAGATACGCTATAGAGTAGCTTTTCTACCTACTTTACTAAAGTTAATAGCTAGTAGCTACTCTTCTTCTACTTAAAAAGAAGTAGAGAGTATAGATTATAGAGTAGATTATAAAGTATATATTAATAAAGCTAACTACTAGAATAGCATTCTCTTCTAAAGAGAATAGAGAAGATAAAATACATATATATATTTTACTATCTAGAAGCTACTATAGTAGAAAGAAAAGTAGAGCTTTTAAGTATAGAAGATAGATTTTAAGCTTTCTAAAGTAGTTTCTTCTACACTAGTAGCTAGATCGCTAGATACTAAGCTAGTAGAACTAGTAGTAGATTTACTCTCTACTTCTTTTATATCTTTCTCTAGGTCTAGTAGAGTAACTTCTAGTAGAATCTTATAAAGTAAAAGAACCTTCTTAGTATCTACTTCTACTACTCTACTTAGTAGCTCTACTATTATAAAGTCTTCTTTAGTAGTATAGCTAGTATCTTTTAAATAGTCTTCTTTAAGCTTAGATAGTGTTTCTAAGCTAGAAATAGCAATATCTCTCTTAATTAGTTCTTGTAGAAATACTATATAGTTAACTATTATATCTTTATATAAGCAAGTAGCTTTACTCTTAGAATAGCAGATAAACTTAGGTAGATAGCAATAGTAGCATACTAAGTTAGGTAGTATAATACCTCTATTATTAATAGGTGTTTTTATAACTTTAAAGATAGATCTTACTCTATTCTCTAAGCTACTTTTATAGTTAGAGCAATCCTCTAAAGAGTGTGTGCTATAGCTAGTATACTTATATCTAAAGAAGCAATTAATACAAAATTTAGTAGTAAAATCTTCTATCTTTTCTATTATTTTAACTTTTAAGGTTTCTACTAGAATAGACTTACTAGTTAAGCTCTCTTTAGCTTTTTCTAGACTTTTACTTCTTTTTAAACAACTTATACACTTAGCTACTTCTAGAGAGTAAGTTAGTTCTTACTTCTCTTCTAGATATTCTTCTAGTATTCTTCTATTACAAGTTCTATCTAGTAGAAACTCTATTAACTTGTTATTATCTATTACTTTAAACTCTTCTAACATAGTTATACTATTAGCGCTAATAGAAGTCTCTACTAATCTATCTTTTATAGTACTAGGATAAATTAGAAAAGCTTTGCCTTCTTTTAACAATCTAGCTA
>SAUA01000263.1:0-10913 GCA_004335185.1 Phoma sp. RAV-16-625 | reverse complement strand
ACCACCACCACCACCACCACCGTGTACTAGCCTTCACCACCGCCCTCCTCCCACGATGGTCTTGGCAGCTGCGTGCTCATAGCTCAATTCCACCGGCCCTCGGGCATCCGCCCCTGTTCCCAGTCAATAGGGCTCTATAGCGACACCCCCCACGCCAATCATGTACGAGGTGCAGCCCACCACGCTGGCACCCCCCGCAGTCACGGCGCTGAGGAAGGAGGCCACGGCCTCGGCTGCCCAGCAACGCGTCAACATGGAGCGCACAGTCAGCCAAGACATGCGCGAGGAGAGGCAGGACCTGAAGGAGGCCGCCGAGCACAGCCTGAACATCATCATGGACCTCGATCTTGCCGGCAACGTCCGCTATGTCAGTCCCTCGTGGAGACAGATTGTCGGCACCGTCCCAGACGAGCTCGTGGGCAAGCCCGTGCTCGACATCATCTTCGCCGGCCACGATGGCTTCGCCCAGACCATCGAGTCGGTCAGAAAGTACGACTCCAGAAGTCACATTGCCCGCTTCTCCGTGCGCATGGGCCCGCAGTCCATACTGCGCCGCAAACGCTCCAAGCCCGCTGTCGAGGGCGAGCCACAGTCCCTACCGCCGTCACCGACGCGCGCCGACGACGACGACGAGGAGCAGATCCTGAACCTCGAAGCGCAAGGCATCATGGTGTACGACCGTGCCACGGGCGCCGAGAGTCATGTGCGTCAACACCGTCTGGTCTGGATTCGGCTGCTAACTGTGATAGACAATGTGGATGGTCCGCCCGTCGGTCCTGCGCGAGGTCACCATCGACCTGCCCGAGGAGCTCGTCGAGTCTCTGGGCGTGGGCGCAGAAGTGCTGGCCCACTACCTCACTGGACTGGCCGAGCAGGGCGCCAACGATCCGCGAAACCACCCCCCGCCGCTCCCTGTCTTGTGTCGCATCTGCGAGCGGCACATCACCCCTTGGTGGTTCGAGAAGCACTCGGAGCTGTGCCTGCAGGAACACCGAGCCGAGATGGACGTCCAGATGGCCCAGGAGACACTGTCAGAGCACCGCAACGCCATTGTCAGAGTCCTCGATATCCTCGAGGCACAAGCGCGACCGTCAAGGGCCGCTCCCGCAGACCCCGCTGCTCTGATTCAGCCCCCTGAGTACCAGGGCCACCTGATCCACCCACTCTCGAACCCCTCCTCGGGAACCCCCTCTGGCCGCAACTCACCTGCGTCGCCGCCCTCGAGATCTCGCGAGCGCTCTGGAGGCTCCGGCTTCGGACACCACCGTGCACGGTCTTTTGCCGTTCGACGGCCACTGGCCCGCATCGTAGAACTAGTGCTAGACCTGTGCGATACAGCGCTCGAAGTGAACACACCCGCCATCAAAGACAACATTCGCGCCGCCTCTGAAATCCGTACGCAGTCGCCTCAGTCGGAGAACCGCATTTCGCAAGTCTTGCAATGGCAGTCGCCCACGTCAGGGTCATCTGACTTCAGCGAGGGCCTCAAGATGCTTTGTGAGGACACCAACCGACTCGCAAAAGCCAAGATCGATGCCGTTTTTAGACACCGCCAGATCCTCGAGTACTCCGAGCGGCTCCGCATCGAGTTTGACATCCTGGTGCAAGAATGCATAGAGGCGGCCATCATCAAGGCTGCACGTATAGCCGCCGGGGAAGACAGCTCTTCGGATGATGAGCAGGCTGAAGAAGAGCCGCAATCCAACGCAAACGACATACCTACAGGCGAGGAAGGCATCTTCCCTGGCTCGTTCGACGCCCCGTCGGCTATGGCACACGCTCTGCGCAATGTCTCAGATACCTCGCTACCTATGCGTGTCGGTCGCCGAGAGTCGTCTGTTGCGGACTCGACACGCTCCAGCAGCCCCAAAGGAGGCTGCCAGACACCCAGATCACACGCTGGTGCCATCAGCATCGCAAGCCACAGCAATCGACGATCTATGCATTTCGAGAGCGACGCAGGTATGGAGAGCGACACCAGCATGCGCTCTTCAGTGTTTTCAGGCCCTCGACGAGCGGATTCACCAGCAAACTCCGAGCTTGGCCTGAGCAGGGTGGCTAGCTCGCGAGAACGGAAGCGCAAGAGCTTAATCCTCCCGAGCGTACTGTCCAGTAGACAGCAGTCGCCTGCCCGCACCATGCACCCAGCGCCACCATCATCCCCATTGCGAACGAACAAACCCCGTTTGCCCAGCGGTTTGGATGCTTTGCAGTCGCCGATCACGTCGCCTGTACTCACAACAACGGAGTTCTCATCTCCCGCTATGGCGATGGCCATCAACCATCACCGCAGGCAGTCGTCTACAGCTGGCTCAGACGGCCCGAGGGCCTTGTCGCCGCGTCTGCTGCCTGTCACGCAACCGCAGCCGCGTGCTGTTCCGCCCTCGATCAAAGACTTCGAAGTCGTCAAGCCTATCAGCAAAGGTGCTTTTGGCAGTGTCTACCTGGCCAAGAAGAAGTCTACAGGCGAGTACTACGCCATTAAGGTTCTCAAGAAGGCTGACATGGTCGCCAAGAACCAGGTCACCAACGTGAAGGCTGAGCGAGCAATCATGATGTGGCAAGGCGAGAGCGACTTTGTTGCAAAGCTTTACTGGACATTCTCCAGCAAGGACTACTTGTACCTCGTCATGGAGTACTTGAATGGTGGCGACTGCGCTTCGCTCATCAAAGTTCTCGGTGCTCTGCCTGAAGACTGGGCGAAGAAGTACCTCGCTGAGGTCGTGCTTGGTGTCGAGCACCTACACAGCCGCAGCATTGTGCATCGCGATCTCAAGCCAGACAATCTCTTGATCGATGCAAAGGGCCACCTGAAGCTTACTGACTTCGGCCTGTCGCGAATGGGTATGATCGGTCGTCAGAAGCGTGCACTCAAGTCTGATCCAAATGAGGCCGCTCCTGACTTACTCAAGACTGGGCCCTTCCATCGTGCGGCTTCTGGCTCGTCTGCGTCTCGATCTGCATCGTTCGATCTGAACCCATCGCCGTCAACAACTCCTTCGATGACCCCGGCACTTGCCGGCGACATCGGTCAGCCTTCCTACTTTAGTCTCAGCAGGGACACGTCTCACAGCCGCGAACAGTCCAGGAGAGCATCAGGTAACCGTAGCGACAGTGCTGATAGCGAAGCCCTGCACGCCATGTTCCGCCGCTTCTCCATCGCAGATTCCAACTTTAGCCATGGGCAGCGATCACCGATCGAAGAAGAGGATTTCAGCGACACCGGATCTCCAGACATTTTGGCGCCTTCGATGAGCAATTCCGCTGTTGCGTACGCTCAGAATCAAACACCACCTGCGACTTCGCACATGCCTCCTCCGCACATGGCTCTCTTCGACCCAGACGACAGCAATAGGAAGTTTGTTGGTACGCCCGACTATCTAGCCCCAGAAACAATCGCCGGCAACGGACAGGACGAAGTTAGCGATTGGTGGTCCCTCGGATGCATCTTGTTCGAGTGTTTATACGGCTACCCGCCGTTTCACGCCGACACACCTGATGAAGTATTCCAGAATATCCTTGCGCGGCGAATCGACTGGCCTTCCGATGACGATGACGTCTACGACATCTCTGATGATGCAAAAGACCTCATGAACCGTCTCATGTGCTCTGACCCAGCCAAGCGTTTGGGTGCGAATGCTGAGGACAAGTACGCCAGTGGTGGCGAAGAGATTAGACGTCACCCATGGTTTGCTGATCTCAACTGGGACACTCTGCGTGATGACGAAGCTTCGTTTATTCCAGCCCCCGAGAACCCCGAGGATACCGAGTACTTCGATACCAGGGGAGCCGCTATGGCCAACTTCTCGCCTGAGTTTGAAGATCAGGGAGCGTCGTCAGCCGGCACCCCCAGCGCAGACTACCCAGATCGACCTCACGATGCCTTGTCTCGAGTGCGATCTCAGGTCAGCGTCTCGACTATGAAGCGAGGCCTCATACCCTTGCACATTCCAGCTCACGTTCGCGAAGGGCGGTCTAGGCGACTTAGCGAGCCCATGGCTACGGACGACTTTGGTAATTTCAGTTACAAGAATTTGCCAGTGCTTGAGAAGGCCAACAAGGATGTGATCCAGAAGCTCCGCGCAGAGGCGATGCTACCACAAAACAAGCCTACCTCGGCTCTCCAGTCACCTTCGATCACGTCGCCCTCGCCATCTCTCGAGACCAGTCCAATGCTATCGGGCCAGCTGGGGCGTACCCTATCGACCAACAGAGCTGGTGGTAGGCCATCCTCACCGTCAGTCAGTGGCCCTGCTTCGTCGCCCAGCCGAGGCTCGCAGCCTTCCTCCCCTCTGCTTGTGCAGTTCAGCACAGGGCAGAACCACGATCGACGTAAGACATCAAGTAGTTCCTCTACCCTGTCACACTCTACAAGCAATCCTGGATCTCTCCAGCCGGGTAGCTTCTTCGATCCTTCGCGTCTATCGGGCTTGAGGCCTTCACCGGAAGCAATATCGCCGGGAAAGCCGTCAAAAATCGGTTCAGGCCTGTCGTCGTCGTTTTCTGAGAAGATGGGAACGAGCCCACGTCAGTCTTCGACTGGACCGGCGAATCCCTCGCCACGTGCTAGATCACAAACGGTCGGATCACAGGACGGCGACGTGGTGAGAGACATACTGCCAGGTCACCACAAACGGCGAAGTCAGGTGCTTGATGTCTCGCCATCGTCGTCAGACACGGAAGACTCGCGAGCCAAGGCACTCCTGCGAGTACAAAGACGAAGGCAGAGCTCTCGTAGGCTATCTCAGATCAGCTTTGGTGACGGTCCATTCTTCCGTCCTCTTGATGTCCTCATCTGCGAGGACCACCCCGTATCCAGGCTTGTCATGGAGAAGCTCCTCGAGAAGCTGCGCTGTCGCACGCTGACTGTCAACAACGGATCTGAGGCCATTCGCTATGCCATGGGTGAAGTCAAGTTCGACATCATTATGATGGAGTTCCGATTGCCACAAGTCAACGGTGCAGATGTGGCTCGCATGATTAGGGACACGAAGAATGCAAACACGACTACGCCTATTGTCGCAGTGACCGGCTACCTCAAGGAGTTGCAAGCACCCCATTACTTCGACGCTTTGATCGAGAAGCCGCCCACGATCGCTAAGCTCACGGATACGCTCGGTCGATTGTGTCAGTGGAAGCCACCTCCACCCAACTGGGCGCCCACGCAGATGCACCCTTCCATGATGCCCTCTGGCCTACGACAAGAGTCCACACGACAAGAAGATAGCCCGATAACGAACTCGTCAGGCTTTTCCCAGGCGCCTTCGGGAAGCTATCGTGGATCTAGTCGCGAAGACTCGATCAGCTCGAGCTTCTTTGGCGACAATGACAGCCGCACCAGCGAGGATGTGCCGGTCGTCATCGCACGTCACGGCACGGATGATTGGCCCGAGCGAGATATAGCTCAAGTAATGAGTGGACTTGGCATCTCAGAAGATGCGGCCAACGCGGACGCCAGTCAAATTGTGCAGAAGCGAGCTGGTGCACCTGACCTGCGGCCTGAGCTACCCCACGAAGCCTCTGCTCCGGCCGCGCTGGAAGCGGCAACGATCCGCCGACAACGATCTGCCGAGAAAGTGGGTGCCAAACGACGCCTTCTCGAAACTCGCAAACACGAGTCTGCAGAGTCTGGTGACGACGAGGACGAGGAGCTGGGCCACACGATGGCAACCAAGTCAAGAAGCCCAAAGACGCGTCCCAAGTCGTCGTCAAAGCTGGGCATAGAGATGATGCGCACCAACAGCAGAGGCAGCGTCATCTCCATCGATACGGACATGGGGGCCTCGGATTCAGCTCTGGCCTCTTCCCCGCCTCCCGTGATCACAGAGGATACAGCGGCGGAGGAGCGCGAGGCCAATCTCGCCACGCCTGACGTGCCGCACATGTCGCTCACACCGCCTGAGATGTTTCCTGCAGTGCCGGGGAAGGAAGTGGTCGACATCGACATGGGCACTCCCAAACAGGAGGACGGTGCGACAACGCCTGACCCTGATCCCACGCCGCGAGCCAGTTTGACGAAGAGGGGCTCTTAGCAGGCGCCTTGCCGCTCGCCGAGCTACTTTTCTCTTGGATCGTGGCTATAACGATGTATGACGTTTTTATTTTCCTCTTTTTGTTTTCCACCTGTCTTTTGCTTTGAGCATGGTGTCGATGGTGTTTCAATGGTAGTGCACCGAAACATACACAGTACGGCTGTCAGCGTTAGCGTCCGCGTCCCGCGTTCCGCGTTGTTGCGATGCTACACAGTAAACTAAGCGATTGTGGTTCTTGACTGCAGCTTTTCCTTCTCTCTTGTCGATATAGGGGAGTGTTTTCTCATAGGCGGGAAGATTCTTGTGCTCGGGGTTCTTGGAGAAGGGGGCATGATGTGTACATTCGCTTTTTTTTGTGCTTTTCGCTCTATACCCACATGCTGCGTTCGGTGCAACGCCGCTTGGGTGCAGGACTGCCACTCGCTTTTGCTGTAATTGTTCGTGTTGGTGCGCGTTTGCGGAGAGAAGGGAGTGTGTGCGATATTGGGACGGTGGCTCGCGTCTTGCGGCAAAAGCCGGAAGGCACATGTCTACCTGGAGAGGAGAGGTTAGGATAGCAAGCATAGATTAGGATAGGATAGTCAGGGCAATCAAGGAATACACGCTCTTCGATGAGGTACACGTCTGAATGAATGGCTAGTGAGTCGCACCGTTCGTCGTAGAGAAACACACTGCCTGTGGAAACCTGGTACAGAATACTTCCACCCCAACTCGACTCTGTTGTACCTCCCCGTCTTTCAATTCTAATATCGATAAGCTGTGGACCCCCAGCAATCGATACCAGTAGCGGGCATCACAGCGCGGGAACCAAGCACGCACAGACCCCCCGGGCGGAGCAAACGCGGGGAAAGCTCCAGGAGCTCGAGGTCATGCAGGTACACGACAGGAACCGAACAGCTGATAGCATCTCTCATCCCAACACTCCTCCTACCACCCCTACCACCCACCCTTCACCCCTACACACCCACCACCTTTCACTTCTACCTCTACCTACACACCCACATCCCTCATACATCGAAATGGGCGGTGATTGTTGTCGCACCACTCCCATGACGCGGCCTTCCGGCAGCTATCCGCAGCTGGCTGCTGGGCCCGTGGGCAAGCAGATTCACAGTATTTATCAGGGGAGGTTGAAGCAGTTTACTGATGGCGGGCAGTATAGGGAGCAGGGGTTGATTGGGTGGGTGGTACCTGAGCTGCAGCCGCTCGCTACGTCCACGCAGTGCAGATGCTCGCTTTATGCTCGCTTTGCGCTCGCTTTACGTTCACGCCGCTGACAGCTCGCAGCAAGCTTGACGAAGCCCGCGTCAAGGGCACCGATACGCAACACGTTAAGCTCTCCGTCTACTCGCCGCCCGACCAGTCCCGGCCGCTGTTCAAAGAAGCCACCTCCCACCCCTTCACGCCCACCAACGTCGGCGCCTCCTTCGGGCCTAGCTGGTCCACGCACTGGTTCAAGGTGAAGCTCACCGTCCCGAAGGATCTGCTGAAGAAGGAGCGCCTGGAGTTCCACTGGGACGCGGACAATGAAGGCCTTATCTGGACAGAGGACGGACACACGGTCCACGGCCTGACGGGCGGCGGTGAGCGCATCGAGTGGATTCTGCCCGAGGCTTTCCGCGATGGAAAGGAGCACACGTTCTACATCGAGATGGCGTGCAATGGCATGTTCGGCAATGCCCCGGGCGGCGACTCAATCCAGCCGCCAGACCCAAACCGCTACTACACCCTGCACACCGCCGACATCGTTGCCGTCAATCTGGAGGCGCGCGCGCTGTACTTTGACTTCTGGGAGATTGGCGATGCCGCGAGGGAGTTCCCCCAGGACTCGCTCGAGGCCCACGGCGCCCAGCAGGTCGCCAATCGTATCATCGACACCTTCATCGCTGGCGGCGGGAGCAACGACAGCATCAAGAAGGCCCGTGACATTGCCCGCGAGTATCTGGGCGACGTTGACTCGCACAAGGTCTATGAGGGCGACAAGGATGCGCTCGTGACGGGCGTTGGCTACTGCCACATCGACACCTGCTGGCTGTGGCCGTTTGCCGAGACGAAGCGCAAAGTCAATCGCTCGTGGTCCAGCCAGTGCGATCTTATCGATCGCTATCCTGAGCTGCGCTTCTGCTGCTCGCAGGCACAGCAGTACAAGTGGCTGGAGCAGGACTATCCCTCCACCTTCGACCGCGTCAAGAAGAAGGTCAAGGAGGGCAGCTTCCAGCCGATTGGAGGCAGCTGGGTCGAGCACGACACCAATTTGCCTGGTGGCGAGTCTCTCATCCGGCAGTTCCTCTACGGACAGCGGTACTTTGAGAGCAAGTTTGGCCAGCGATGCAAGACCTTCTGGCTCCCGGACACCTTCGGCTACTCGACCCAGCTTCCCCAGATCTGTCGTATCTCAGGCATGACGAGATTCCTCACCCAAAAGCTGAGCTGGAACAACATCAACAACTTCCCTCACACCACCTTCAACTGGGTCGCTCTCGACAACAGCCAGGTCATCTGCCACATGCCGCCATCAGAGACATACACCGCCGAGGCCAATTTCGGCGACGTCAAGCGCAGCGTCACACAGCACAAGTCGCTCGACCAGGATCAGACATCTCTACTCGTCTTCGGCAAGGGCGACGGCGGCGGTGGGCCTACATGGCAGCACCTTGAGAAGCTCCGTCGTTGCCGCGGTATCAGCGAGAAGACCAGCCTCCTCCCGCGCATCAAGCTGGGCGACTCGGCAGACGACTTCTTTGACAAGTTGGAGAAGAAGGTCGAGAACGGCACGGAGCTGGTTACCTGGTACGGCGAGCTGTACTTCGAACTCCACCGCGGCACATACACCACGCAGTCGAACAACAAGCGCAACAACAGGAAAAGCGAGATTATGCTGAGGGATATCGAGTACCTTGCCACACTGGCGACCATCAAGAACGGATTCGGGAAGAGCAGTGCATACAAGTATCCGAAGAAGGATATCGACGACATGTGGGAGAGCGTGCTGCTCTGTCAGTTCCACGACTGCTTACCAGGAAGCTCGATCGAGATGTGTTATGATGATTCTGACAAGGTACGTCGATCTGCATTTGTAACATGTGGATACTAATTGTCTTAGATCTACGCTCAAGTCTTCTCAACGGGCGAAAGGCTGCTTTCCGAAGCCCTGTCTGAGCTTGGCTTTGACGATGAGAAGACTCTCACTGCCAACAGCAAGCTCTGCACGCTCAACACTCTTCCATGGAAGCGCAGTGAGATCGTCCAGCTCCCCAGCTCCCACCCCCATGAATATGGCCTTGCGCATGGCGACGCCCTGAGCACGATGTCCATCCGGCCCCTGGCATCCGCGCACTCCGCAGCGACGGCGTCGATCGCGGAGACTCACCCGGGCGTGTTTGAACTGCGCAACTCGCAGTTCGTCGTCAAAGTCACAGATGGTGCCATCACTTCGCTCTACGACATCAAAGCCGAACGGGAGCTGATACCTAAGGGCAAGAAGGCCGCGCAATTGGTCATCTACGACGACAAGCCTCTCTACTGGCAGGCCTGGGACGTTGAGGTGTATCATCTGAACTCCCGCCAGGAGCTCTCGCCCCAGAAAGTCTACATCACATCTTCCTCCACCGCCAAGGTCTCTCTGACCGTCGAGACGAAGATCTCAGAAAAGTCATGGATCAAGACCACCCTCTCCCTGCCAGCAGCTATTGGTGACTCGCCTTCAGCGATTGAAATTGATGCCGAGATCGAATGGCATGAGACGATGAAGTTCTTGAAGGTCGAGTTCCCCGTCGACATCACCAACACCGAAGCCAGCTACGAAACGCAGTTCGGCATTGTCCGAAGACCAACACACTACAACACCTCTTGGGATATGGCCAAGTTCGAAGTCTGTGTGCACAAGTGGGCCGACCTGTCGGAAGCCACATACGGTGTCAGTATCCTGAACGACTCCAAGTACGGTTTCGCTGTCGCAGGAAATGTGATGCGACTGAGTCTACTGCGCGCACCCAAGGCACCCGACGCGCACGCAGACATGGGCCGCCACAGCACAAGATACGCCATCTTCCCGCACGCAGGCCCACTCACCCACGCCACGGTTCGTAAAGCCTTTGAGCTCAACAATCCGCTCCGCGTTGTAGGCCACAAGCAATCTACCGCCGCGGCAGACCTTGCAGGCCAGCGTGCCGACTCAGGCAAGCCAGGCGTCCTCAGCGCCTTCAAGATCCTCGGCGCTGATAACCTCATCCTCGACACTGTCAAGCGCGGCGAAGACGATGAGGACGTCTCGCGTGGCGAGCTGCCTACAAAGAAGGGTCACTCGGTTATCGTGCGCGTTTACGACGCTATGGGTGGCCGGTCCAAGGCCGTGCTTAGCTGGGGCGAGTTGAAGGTTAGGAAGGTGGTTAGGACGAATGCGCTGGAGGATGAGGAGGAGGATTTGACGGAGAGCTTGGTGCGTACTGAGGAATCTGGTAGTGCGAAGGGGGTCAAGATTGAGGTGCGTGCATTTGAGGTTGCGACGTTCAAGTTGGTGCTGGAGTAGGCTGTACTTAGCTGCGGCCATTTGAAAGTTGAGAAGGCGCATAGGACGAACACGCTGGAAGATGAAGAGGATTTAAGTGAGTGCCAGCAACGATTTCACGAATCGTAGGGTATAACGCGATCTACACAAACCTAACCCAGCTTCCCCCTCTCATCATGACTAGCCCCATCACTCTCACTCCACGCAACTGTAACCTCATGCGTCTGCGTAATCCCCCCCTCCCTCACATCCCTCAATATACTCCGATCACTCTCATCATCCCCCTTAACCCCCCCATCCTCCACCACACCGCGCTTACAATCCGTCTTCAACCCCAACCCACTCCGCCCACCCCCCGACCGCTCCCCCAACAC
>SAUA01000262.1:0-12981 GCA_004335185.1 Phoma sp. RAV-16-625 | reverse complement strand
GTAATAGTAATAGTAATAGTAATAGTAATAGTAATAGTAATAGTAATAGTAATAGTAATAGTAATAGTAATAGTAATAGTAATAGTAATAGTAATAGTATTAGACTAGTTAAATGCTAATATAGATCTTATATAGCTTAAATAAGTATTAAATTACTATACTAAAAAGAAGACGTAGAGAAAGTAGAGATTATTATAACTAGATAGTTATAGCTTCTATTTAATAATTAAATTTATTAACTAGTATAACTACTATAGACTTTTTCTAGCTAAACTTTCTTCTTACTTACTTTAAACACTCTAGCTACTTAACATAGTACTATCTAAACCTTTATTAATAGTATACTTAAAAGTAGTTATAATATATATTTATAAGACTTAAAATTATACATCTATAATAAGATTAGACTTCTTCTATCTACTTAGAAAGATTTTAGTATCTAGCTTTACTTAAGAGCTAATAATTAAGTTTTATAATAAAATAGAGATATATTTATTTAAGTTTAAAATTATTCTTATTTACTATATTAGAATACTATATACTTTACATTATAATAATGTCTTACTTACTATTTTAATAATATAGAATAGCTTAAAATAAAAATTTTGTAATAAAAATATTGTAATAAAAATTAATAAAATAAAAAATTTCAAAAAATTAGAAAAATAGAATACTTTATTTCTACTATCTTAGTAAGAGTCTTCTAACTAAATAATAAAGTAAATCGCTTTAAAAGTACTTTTAAAAAGTTAAAAAAGTATCAAAAAGAATAATAGTAAAATCTTAAATTTAAAGTAATAAGAAAAGTAGTAATATATCTTATAAATAAATAGAATACTAAGTAAGAAGAATACGTTATTTTACTAGTAAAAATTTAGAATCTAATACTTTATAACTCTAGATCTACTAGGTATAATTCTTTAAAATGTCTATATAGTATTTTTATAAATACTAAATACAATCTATAAGATTCTTAGAATACTACTAGTTATATTAGATATAGCTATCTAATAACTCTACTTTTTAGAAGTATTTAAACTCTAGATCTCTATAACTACTAATTCTAGAGCTAAGATATACTATATGTCTATAAAACATAGACTATATATAATATTATAAAGGTATAGTATTTTGTTATAGTAGCTATAAGATACTTTATAAGAATTACTTAGCTCTAAAACTAAGCTATCTAAGCTTTAAATAGCTTATCTAATCTAGCTACTATCTCTATATAACTCTAATAGATTATATATTATATCTATATATATACTTACTAGAAAATCTAGACAAGTAGTTACTATAGTTATAGAGTAATTAAGAGTAGTATAGATTTTTAGTAAAAAGATTTTACTTTTTTAGTATTCTTTTTCTTTATAGAGTATATTATAGTAGTATAATAATATAGTCTTTTTAATAGATTAGAAAGGTATACTCCTATACAAAAGTTAGAAAGTAAAAGAAAAAAGAAAAATACCTAGAAAAGTAACTAATAAAAAGGTTGTAGCTACTAGAAAGCTAGTTAATACAAAGAAGAAAAAGAAGAAGAAAACTAAAGTAATAATAAAAAAACAAACTAAAATATAAGCTAAGAAATAATATTAAAAAAGAAAGTGTAATACTAGAAAAGCTATATAATAATTTTAATTAGATAAAAGAAAAGTTTTAGTAAAAGAGCCTCTAAGAAAGTATAAAAAATATAGATATAAAAGTAGAGTTAATAAAGATAGTTCTCTAGTAACGTCTTTATCTTCTCTAGATAAAATTATTATATATAGTTATAATATTAAGTTAGTAGTAAAATATAAATAGTATATCTTGTTTATAAGTAATTAATTACTACTATACTATAAGGTCTTATAATAATAGCTATTATAGGTAGTTAAATCACTTTATCTATTATTTAAGTATTGAGGCAAATTTGGGCGTTGCGCGACTCCAGGCGTTGCGCGTACGGACATGGTAGTGTTAAGTTGAGCCGATGATTGGATAAGCTAAAGACCAAGAATTGCGGTGCAGCTCTTCGACCTCTAGGTACCTCTTCCCGCATAGCTCGCATAGTAGTTTTATGGCAGAAGCTGCACATACTGTAGATCATATAACTGCTTTACCGAGGCTCAAGCCACCAACAATCGGCTCCTTTGCTTTGTACATACATGCCCCAGTACGATAGATGGCTGAAACACGGGAGCCAGTGACGGGAACGGAAGTAACCGAAGCTAAATCGCATCTAAACTAGTGATGACCATCCAACTCCGAAAGATAGAATCTCCAATCAGTATTACTGTGCATACTGCGGGGCGTTGAAGTGACATGCCGCTACCCTTGTAAGGAAGGTATTGCGTATTCTAGGCTTGTAAGCACGCATGCTGATAGCACCTATTCGAAGATTGCTCGACCTCCCGCAAACACTAACTCAGCCCCTACTTCGTCGCGTTATCCCCTGGCGCATTATTCCCTGGACCTCTTCCGTTGTTAACGTCGCCTGCAGGTGGCTTAGCGAACAAGGACTTGACCTTACTGAAGCAGAGGAAAATACTATATGTGGAGGTGATGCTCTCTCGCAGCAATGAGTACTCGCTGCTTCCGTCGGCATTCGTAGCAGGGATGAGTGTTGTGTATATTAGTCCGTCTTCGGTATTTCAGAATCGTGTCCACGTCACACCAACGCGTCGCCTTTGTCAATGACTACCCAACGCTGATAAATTATACGCGACGAGCGGTTGCAGGTGCTGATTATGCACATAGCCAACTACATATAGGACCTACAGTAATACTTCGTATTACGAGAGACCAGGGCAAAATAGGTCAACGCACCCTTCGGATATATTTGGCTTCGCATTTAAGAAGAAACGCCTTGCATAACTTTCGATGTTTTTTGTTACAGACCGTTTTAATACTATCTAGAGGTTTGTGATAGATTACAGAACCTGGAGCCTAAAGCTAGCTTGGTAGTAATTACTATCAATAAGGATGTTCCCGGTGTTTTGCCGAAGTACGATCCTTTGGGGTTCCCATTCTCCGCTCCAGGTTCGGACGTCGGAGTTGAGAGGGGCAGTCAGCTCTTGGATATCTTACTACAACTGTGCACTTTAGTTTGGAAACGTCATTAACGTCATCAGCACTGCGTACACCCTCTAAGATAATTTTACCCTTGCTAAATTCAAGTCTTGGGCCAACACGTCGCACCTGGTTCCTCTCATTGCTATAAACATGGGTGAACACAGCAAATTCAGTAGAATACTTAATTCCTTCATGACGCCCGTCTCTTACCTCCTGCTTTCCTCTGCAACTGCGCCTAGTTAGCTCTTAGTAATAGAAATCTGCCGCGGACTCTCCCTCATGGGTAAAATCTGACTGAAGAAGTTCTACATCTTTAGTAGCCCTGTACAACAGAGCCGTTCTCTATCTATACATAATACGTTGTTTAAGGAGCTTGGACTCCCGCACACGTATACCATCCACGAAACTACAGATGTGGATGATTTGAAGCCCATCATCCGCCGTCTAGACTTTGGTAGCGCTTCCGTCACTATCCCCCTCAAACTCAACGTTCGACCCCTTCTCGACAGTGTAGGCCCAGAAGTGGACGCTATCGGCGTGCTCAACACTATTGTGCCCGAAACTGTCGTTGATAAAGTCACTGGTAAAGAGGTCACACGTCTCGTCGGTCGCAACACAGACTATCTTGGTATGGTCCTCGTTCTCCGTAATGCCGGTGCACAAGGAAGTGCAGGTCTGCAATCTGCCCTCGTGATCGGCGGTGGTGGAACTTCCCGCGCAGCCATCCACGCCCTTCACGAAATGCAATATTCACCAATCTATCTCCTCGGGCGCAATGACTCAAAAATGCAGGTTCTGGCCGACGACTTCCCCACCTCCTACAACCTACAAATCATAAGATCTCTCTTTAACGTCTCCTTACTTAAAAGACTTCCTATAGTTAGGCTTATTAATAAACAAAACAAATAATATTCAAAGCCTAGTTTAAATTTGTTTAATAATTTCCTAGTGTTAACGTACTCTACGGGCAAGCTGCTTACTAAGCAAGCTACTTACTTTTACTAAGCCTCTACTAAACTACTCTTTATATAATAATACCTTCTTAAAAATACTATTTAGATATATTAAAGAAAGCTTAGATATAGCTTATACTTTAGGCTCTTAAATAAGATATAAATCTCTCTTAGTAATATGCTGTAGCTATCTATAGAGTCCTTTAAAAGATACTAAGTAACTAATATATAGAATAACCTTTATATACTAATTCTATAGCTAACTTATAGAAGCTAGATAATAATAAGAAGAAGGTAATTATTAAATATATTCTTAAGCTAGATATGTAGGGGTTTTCTTCTTAGCTCTTAGATATAGCTACTATAGCTAATTCTTTATATACTAAGTATAATCTAGGTTCTATTAGTATAAACTAGCCTAGTATGTTTAGTAAGCAGTACCTAGAGCTTATAGTTAAGTTTAACTATAAGTATAACTATAAGAAAGCTCTCTATAAGAATCCTAAGGTTCTATAGAGCTAGTTTAGCCTAGTAGCTAATACTAAAGCTAAGTATAGCTTCTAGAATAAAGACATATATAACTTTAATAAGATAGGCTTTATAATAGGCTAGATCTTTTAAGAAGTAGTTATTATAGCTTTAAAATAATAAGATTAGCTAAAGGTAATCTAGCTAGATAACTAGAAGTAGGCTATAGCTATAGTATATATTAATACTAAAGAATAGGCTATTTCTACCTTTCTTATCTTTAAGGCCTACTACTACCTCTCTATCTAGTATAAAGAAGAAGATCTACCGTAAATCTAGGTTATTAGAGTCTCTAATAATAGTGTTACAATCCTGTGCAGAGAGAGCAGCATAGCAATAAGTATTATCTAACTAAACCTCTAACTTCTTACTAAAGAAACAACAAGTAGAGAAAGATAGAACATCTTAGACTATTATGTAACTACTTATTAACAAGCATAATCTACGTAACTACTTATTAATAAGCATAGTATAATATACTTGTCTATAAGCAGCCTTATGTATTTTATTAGACTAACTCTAGTTGCTTGTCTATAAGCACTATATCTCTTTAGTATATAGATTATAGAAACACAACCCTTATAGTTTATATTTAACCTTATTAATTAAGTTTATCTTTAGAATCTTAATCTACTTTTAAACTAGATAGTTCTCTCTATACTATTTATTGCACTCTATTATTACAAGCTTTGCTTAGTTAATAACCTACTCTAACCTTCTAACATTGTTTATACTTAAGAACTAATAGAATCTGTGCTTATAGTCTTTAACTAAAGTACAACTTCAACATTTTAAACACCTCTAATATAAGTAATATCTTAGAAGATTAAGCTACTTCTAGCAGCTCTAACATGCATAACACGTTAGGCCTTAAAGTTACTAAACTAGACCTCTATAATAGAACCCGTTCTAAGCTTAAGAATTAGCTACTTTAGTTTAATCTATTCTTTACCTTCTAAGGCGCATCTATTGTAGATAAAGATAAGGTTAAGCTTGTTACATTCTATATATGCAGTAAAGCCTTTAAATAGATTAAGCTCTTTATTTAGAACAAGATAATTAACATAACTACAGCTAAGAACAATATTTAGCTTAATAGTTTTAATAAGTTTAAAACTAAGATCTAACAGATTTTTAGAGTTACTAATAAACCTATTATAGCCTAACGTAACATCTAGACAATTAGGCAGACCACGTTAGTTACAAACTACGCTGCTAACTTCTAAGCTATTGCTTATAACACTAACTAGAATAACACTACTTTAATAACTATGTTTAAACAAGGTCTAAAGCCTAAGGTTAAGAAGAAACTTATATACACTAGCGCAGTAATTAACACCCTTAAGAATGTAGAGACTAAGGCAATTAACATTAATACTTATCTCTATAAGCTTTATCTAGAATTAGAAAAAGATCTGCGTGTGCAAGTTATAAACAGCGTAAACAAACATCTATAACTATAGAACTAATAGCAAAATAATCTAAATAGAAAATAGTAAGAAGAATGTTATTAATCTAATACTAGCTACTATATCTATAATAACACTTAAAGCAGATACTTTAGACTTAAGACAATAGACCTCTTAAATCTTAACAAGGGACCGCTACTACTCTACTAGAATAAAAAAAAGAGTAGAGAAAAACACTACTCTAATAACACAGATAGTAAAGACTATTATAACTATAGTAAACTAGGCTACTTTGCAAGAAACTATAAGATAAAGAATAAGATTTTTTAATAGCTTAATATTCTAACCCGCAAGGTTAATACTGCAGATGCTAGTAAATAGAAAATAATTACTAATAACATAGAATAACTCTTAGAAGACCTAGAGTCTAGTTCTAAGAATAATAACAAATACATTAAATCTTCTATTCGTGTAGCTACTCTCTACTACAAAGATATAGAAGGTAAAGAAGTAATATTTACTAATAGTAACTAACGCTATTATATAGTAGAATGTTATATAGAAGAAACAAGCCTTAAGATTAGTAAGAAATATAAAGGCCTGTTTTAATAACACAGAACAAGTTACTTTAGTCTTAAAAATAAGAAACTTCTAGTATTTAAACATAATCTAAAAGAAGTTACTAAGAAATAGACTATACTTAATAATATTAGACAACTCTACAAAGAGATAAAAGACTACTAATATAAAATAGATAATCTTTTAGACACTTCTAGATAAACACTTATAGAGATTAGACAAGACACTATATATTACTAACACTAACGCTAGCAGCGTAAGTGCTGTGCTAAGAAAGAAATATATATAAAAATATATTAAAAACTAGTCTAATCTATAGTAGAATCTATAGAAGAAGAGCTTACTCTAGAGTTTAACTAGCTTATCTAGCAGGTTAAACAACAGACAAACAACTACTAACAAGTATTAAGCAATCTAGAAGACACTAAGAACTAATATTAGATAGAAGCTAAGATATAGTATAGTATATAACAAACAAAAGAATAACAACTCTTACTACTATTACTTCTACTACTACTTAGCCTACAACTCTAGTACAAACTAGACTCTAGAAATCTACAATATAGAGAATTGTTATAGATAGTCTATAGTAATAACTAATATAGTATACACTAAGACTCTAAGCTAAATAATAGATAGTTCCCTCTAGAACACTTCGCTTACTATATTTAGTAGTATAACTATAAGAACAATCTATGCAAAAAACATCTTATTAATAAGCACAGCTATATCTACTTTTCTAGAAAAGAAGATCTATAAGTAGTAATTTAGATATAGTTAGTAGTTAATAAATAGTACTACAACGCGCACTAGTAGAACTATCTAAACTCTAACTATAAGATTTACTATAGACACAAGAAATATAACAGATTTACTAAAAAAACTTTTTTAAAACAGCGCCTAAAGACGCTAGAGATTAATCTATTAATTCTATTAGAACTAATTATCTTATTAAACTCTCTATTAAACTAAATAGAGTAGTACTATTAGTACTCTTAGACTTAGAAGCTTAAGTAAGCTATATATTCTAAAAAGTGTTATACTAAGCAGGCCTTACTCTACGCTTAAAAGAACACGCTTACTTACTCTAAGTAGCTAATAGAGAATTAATGCTAGATAAGCTATTTATTATATATAAAGTAAGCTTAGCACCTCTAGAGATACAGAAGCACTATAAGAAAATAACTCTAGACGCTTTTATAAAGGCTATGTATAATGTTATATTAGACCTTCTCTAGTTACAAAAGCATAACCTATAGATAGATTAGATATAAAAGAAGCTTTTATTAAAAGAATATAAATATAGCACTAATGCATCTATGTCTACGCAGCGCACGTTGCAGCTAGTAGATAAGAAGAAGATTAACAACGTCTCTTTAACATATAAAGCGCGCTAAGTTAGAGTAGTTAACTCTATAGATACTAGAAGCCTAACAGATTACTAAGTAAGAGTTAAGAAGAAAGAGAGTGCACTTTCTACTATCTCTAATATATACTAATAGTACGTAGTAATGTTTAAAGAAGAGCTTATAGTAAAAGCTCTACTAAAGCACAAGCTCTAGAACTATAAGATTAAGCTCTAGAAAGAAAAGAATCTAACTTTTAAAAGGCTATATTAATTATTAGAGAAGAAACTTAAAGTACTATATAAGTATATTTAGAAGAACCTTAAAAAGAGATTTATTAGACAATTAGAATTATCTATAGAGTACTCTATTATGTTTGTTTCTAAGAAGAATAGCAAGCTATAACCTTATATTAACTTTAGAAAGCTTAATAATATTACTATTAAGAACTACTACCTACTTCTAAACATTACAGAGTTATAGAATAGGCTAGTAGAAGCTTAATACTTTACCGCGTTAGATTTAAGAGAAGTGTATAACCTTATCTATATAAAAAAAGAAGAAGAATAGAAAACAGCTTTTAGAATAAAATATAAACTCTATAAATATCTTGTTATACTATTTAGTCTAACAAATGCACTAGCTATATGCTAGAAGTTAGTTAACAACATTCTTAGAGCATATCTTAACAAAATAGTAGTAGCATATTTAGACAATATTCTAGTATACTTAAAGACACTAGAAGAGTATATTTAACACGTAACTAAAGTGCTAGAATGCCTAAAAAGAGTAGACCTACAACTAAAATCTAAAAAGTATAACTAGCACTAAAAAGAAGTTAAATTCTTAGAGTATATTATAGAATAATACAGAGTTAAGATTAGTCTAACAAAAATAGAAGTAGTTAAATTATAGCTAACGCTAAAGATAGTTAAATAGATCTAAAAATTCTTAGAATTTATTAACTTTAACTAACGCTTTATTAAGAACTACTCTAAGATTATAATTCTACTAACAAAGCTTATATAGAAGAACACGCTATTTAAGTAGAGAAAAGAGTAAGATAATACATTTAAAGCACTTAAGTAGATCTATATTACACTATCTACATTAATTACGTTTACTAGTAGTAAACTAATACGTATAGAGACTAATGCTTTAGATTTTATATTAGGCGCATGCATTACATAGAAAAAAGATAGACTATAGCACTCTATTACTTACTACTTACGCAAGTTCTTAGAACTAAAGAAATAATATAACGTATATAATAAGAAACTACTTATAATTATATTAGCTCTAGAACATTAGAGAGTGTATGTAGAAAGTTACTTAGAACTTACTATCTACACTAACCACAAGAACCTAGTATACTTTACTACTACTAAGATTCTAAATTAATAACAAGTACGTTAGTTAGAGATGCTAGATTAGTATAAATTTAAGATATTGTATATACTAGATAAGAACAATAGTAGAGCTAACACACTTAGCTAACAACACAACCTTATTAGAGAAAAAACAATAAACTAGTTTATAGTATTAGAAGTTAACAACAATAGGTCTCTAAGACTATTATAACAACTTAACAACATAATATAAGTTTAACAGAAACAACACATTCTACTATAAGTACTAGAGAAACTTTAAAAAGAAATAATAGCTAGTTATTATAACAACTTGTTATATAGACACCCTAGAATAACGTGTACAATAGAACTTATTAAGAGACACTATAAGTTTAAGAATGTAAAGAATAAGATTACTAAATATATTAAAAACTATATTAACTGTTAACAAAATAAGCAGAGCACACACACTAAATATAGAGAAATATAAATAATAAAGCTACCTACAGCTTTATAGACAAACATTATAATAGATTTTATTATATAGCTATCTATCTCTAAAGACTCTATTACAGAATATGCCTACAACACTATCTTTGTTATAGTAGATAGATTTACAAAGTACGCCGAAATAATACTCTTTTACTATAATTATATAGCTAAGCAGCTAGCTTGCGTGTTCTTAGACTAAGTAGTTAGATACTACAGTATACTAGAATTTATTATTAGCAATTAAGACAAGCTCTTTATATTAAACTACTAGACTACGCTGTTAGTAGCTATAGGTACTAAGAAGAAGCTATTAACTACTTATTATCTACAAACAGATAGACAAACTAAAAGAATAAATTAGACTATAGAGATATATCTATAGATTTACAGCAACTAGCAATAAAATAACTAGATTTTACTATTACCTATAGCTTAGATTGCGTATAATAATAAATTATTAGAAGTAATAGGCATAACACTGTTTTTTACAAATTATAGAAGATATCTAAATCTCTTTACTAGAAGTTTAGATATAACTATTTAGACTAAATTAGCAATCGCCTTAGTAGCAAAACTAAAGAAAGTATATTAGAAATTACTAGAAAACATTAGCTAAGCTTAAGAATAAGCAATCTCTTATATTAACTAGAAAAGAAAAACAGCACCTTAGCTAAAAAAGAGAAATAAAGTCTATCTTCTTATAAAAAATCTTTAAACACAAAGACTAATAAAAAAACTAGACTATATTAAGATTAGACTATTTTTTATTTCTTAGTAGATAAGCTTAGTTAACTATAAACTTAATCTACTAAAGAATGTAAAGATCTACCTAGTGTTCTATATCTTCTTATTAGAACTAGCTAACCTAAGAACGTCTATCTAGAAGAACTTCTATTATTAGACTAATAGCAAAGATAAATAGAAAGTTAAAAAAATAGTAACATATAAAGAGAATAGCAACTAATAAAAGTATCTAGTTAAATAGTTAGAATATCTAGACTTAGAAAACACATAGAAACTAGTTATATATTTTATAAGTTGCTACTAACTAGTATGCAAGTACTATAGTTTACTACAGACTCTTTAATTAAGCTAAGAGCACTCTAGGTAGCTAGCAAAACATATATACTAATAGACACTATAGAACAGTTAGAATTAACTTTTTTAGCTAGATCTAACTTATCTATCTTAACTATTCTATTTACTAAACATAGTGCTTTTTACTGCGCGCGTTTATTCGTCTATTTTAGAATTTTCTTATTATATAATGATTACGCAATAATAGTTGTAAGAAGTAACTTATCTTCTTTTATCTTCTTTTTATACTTCTTACAAGTCTTATCTAATAACAACTAAGATATATTTATATATAGCTTACTAGCTTTTATGTACTTAGCACACTTTAGACCCTTTAGACTATCTAGTATAATATAACACTTATAACTACTAAAGAAACAATAGTTATAAGAGACTTTAGTAGATATATTAGCTTAATAGATTTCTAATACAAGACAGATATTATAGACATATAAAAACATCTTAACTTATAGATTACTAGATATAGAGATTATAGATTATATAAATCTCTAAAATACAATCACGTAGTTTAAGAACAAACTATAAGAGAAAGAGAGAATAGTATTATAATTCTATATAGAGAAAGCAGTATAGTAATAAGTATTATCTAACTAAACCTCTAACTTCTTACTAAAGAAACAATAAGTAGAGAAAGATAGAACATCTTAGGCTGTTACGTAACTACTTATTAACAAGTATAATCTATATAACTACTTATTAACAAGTATAGTATAATATGCTTGTCTATAAGCAGCCTTATATATTTTATTAGACTAACTCTAGTCGCTTGTCTATAAGCACTATATCTCTTTAGTATATAGATTACAGAAACATAACTCTTATAGTTTATATTTAATTTTATTAATTAAGTTTATCTTTAGAATCTTAATCTACTCTTAAACTAGATAGTTCTCTCTATACTATTTATTGCACTCTATTATTATAAGCTTTGCTTAGTTAATAACCTACTCTAACCTTCTAACATTGTTTATACTTAAAAACTAATAGAATCTGTACTTATAGTCTTTAACTAAAGTACAACTTCAACAAATAGCTAGACTACTAATAAGCTTAGTCTAGACTAGGTAAGCTACTTTAATAGGTATATAAAGAAGTATACTATTAGCACCTACTATTTACTTATTATTAATAGTTATAAGAGCTATAACTCTCTTAAATTCTAGTAATACTATAAGAATAATAAGATTAGTACTCTTTACTTATCTTCTTACTTATTGTACCTTATATAGCCTCTTAATATAGCTTATCTTACTACTTTAATAAAGGTATATAGGTACAAAGCTAAAATACTTATACATAACTAGATTAACTATATTATAAAGATAGAGTTTCTACTATACTTTATATATACCTACAATACTATAATTACTTCTAGTAATATTTAGGGAGGGTTTTAAGGTACTAGACTAGTCTAATTTAATCTATAATAGGTTATAAGTAGCTTTAATATAAAGCTATATATACTATTACTACTACTACCTATTAATAATAAGCTCTAGTAGTTATAAACTCTAAGTAGCACCCTTAAACTTAGGTTGCAATTAATACTTATAAAGATAAGAATTTAGAGGTATATAGATAGCTTATCTACCTCTATAGTTAAAGTATTTAAGAAGGTCTTATAGAGAGTAGCTATAATTATATAAAAGCTAGTATTAGTATAATAGAAGATTACTAAGCTTTAAGCTACTAATAAGGCAGCTATATGATAAAAATTATATAAAAGAAAGTAGGTTAAGAAAGAAGATACTCTAGTAGTTAAAGAGAGCTAGTAATTAATAGCTCTAAAAGAGTTTAGGGTGTATAGTAATAGTAAGAAGGTAAAGACGTAGGTATACACTAAAGTAGATAAGTCTTTCTAAAGATACTATAGATAGTATAGTAAGACTAGGTATAATATATAAACGTATAAGAAAGAGGTAGAAGTAGTTTCTAAATAATATTATAGGCTATACTATTGTTTATAGTATTAATTTAGGTTATTATAGGTTATAATAGAGTAGAGTTTAGTAGAGGCTTAGTAAAAGTAAGTAGCTTACTTAGTAAGTAGCTTATCTATAGAGTATATTATCTATAAATTACTATCTATATCTCTAATATAGGTCTAGCAAAATTAGCACGCTTAAATAATTATAGGCCTATAATACACTATCTAAGTGCTTAAAAA
>SAUA01000261.1:0-13668 GCA_004335185.1 Phoma sp. RAV-16-625 | reverse complement strand
AATAAAGAGTTTAATATCTCTTCTCTAAGCTTAGGCTAGAATTATATTAAATAATTACTAATTACTACTAGGTACTAGCTATAAGAGAAGACCTAGTAGCATTAGGCTCTATACTTAAGCATAACCTATACTACTTCTTACCTACTTATACTTCTAACACATACTATAAATTAACTTAGAAACATAAGGAGCAAAAGTAAGGGAACAACACCTCTACTAACAAAGCCCTATATAATAAGAGTAGTATTACCTACTTTAAGTATAATAAGACTAGCTACTATACTAATAAGTACTAAAGTAGTAACTCTTATTTAAATTAGATCCTAGTTTAAATTAACTAAATAGGAAAAGGCTAAGCCTTACTAGCTACCTAGGGATAGTAAGGTAAACTCTAGTACATATCTTACTAGGTATAAAGTGTATATATAGCGTATCTAGGGAGACAATACTAGAATAATAACTATAAGTTATTCTTAACCCCTAGGTAGATATAAGCTTAATTAGCTAAAGAACTGCTATAGAAATAGATCTACTACCTATTAAGAAGGCAGAACTCCTACGCTTAGGATAGATTAGAACGTAATAATAAAGCATATATGCTATATATACGCTGTAGGTACGCCTAACTAACAATATAGGTGTAGAACGTTGTATATCTACAACTATATATAGAGTTAATAAGGAAGGAACCCCCTTACTACTAGAGAACCCTTTCTTTTAATAGGAGTATATCTACCTAGATTATAGATTACAATCCTAGCGTTAGGGATATACTATAGCTAATATTTAGCTTGTTACTTCTATAGAGTTAGAATAAGCTAACTCTGCCCTACTCCTTCTAGGTGTCCTATAATCTACAGGTATTAACTTAGAATATAACGCCTATATCTATAAAGCATATATAGCGTAGGTACCTTATATACTAGACACTTTAGCAGAATACACTAATGTCTTTAGTAAGAAAGCTGCTACTACTCTACCTAACTTTAAGTTATTAGACTATGCAATCCTACTTATAGAAGGGAAGGAACCTTTATATAGACTACTCTATAACCTCTCTATATATAAGCTAAAGCTACTATGTAAGTACTTAGAATAAGCTCTAAGTAATAGTTAGATTAGACACAGTATAAGTCCTATAGGAGCACCTATACTATTTATCCCTAAGAAGAATAGGACGCTTTACCTCTATATAGATTATTAGAGTCTTAATACTGTTACTATTAAAGATTATTACCTACTTCTACTTATTAGAGAGACACTAGATTGCCTGTTAGGTATATGTTACTATACAACTCTAGACCTCTATAATACCTACTACTAGCTAAGAATTAAGGCAGGGGATAAGTAGAAAACTACCTTTAGGACTAGATATAGTTATTTTAAGTACTTAGTAATGCTATTTAGGCTAACTAATGCTCCTATAAGCTTCTAGGCTTATATTAACAAAGCTTTAATTAAGTACTTAGACTATATATATATAGTTTACCTAGATAATATCCTTATCTATACAAGCTCTAAGGACATTATGCTTTACTAGCGCGCTATATACTCTATACTTTAGTTACTATATAAAGTAGAACTATTTATTAACCTTTAGAAATATATATTTATATTAGATATAGTACACTTTCTTAGCTTTATTATTAATATGCGTAGTGTATACGCTAATCTAGCTAGAGTAAGCACTATTACTAAATAGCTACAGCCTATAAATGTTAAGGAGCTATATATTACAAACATAAATCCTAAGAAGGGAATTACTAGGTTTTGTTAATAGATATTATAAGGCAGGTAATAGCTAGTAAGGAGGCTATTACCCTGCAGGTAATAATAAGATAACTTATATATAAGCTACTAAGGCTATAACAGGTAAAGTGTCCTATAAGACAAAGGCTAAGTAAGCTATAGGATTTATAGGACAAATAACTAGTGTCCTATAGAAATCCTATAAGATCCTATAAGACTTATAAGACTATAGGACTTTGTCCTATAAGACTATAAGATTCTGTAGGATATCTTAAGTATATAGATCTTAGGAACATAACCCTTATAGTTTGTATTTAACTTTGTTAATTAACTTTGTTATTAGAATATCTTAACCCTACTTATAAAATAGATAGTCTACTCTATACTCTTCCTTATAACTCTAGTTACTACAGTCTTTAACTAGATAGCTACCCCCTTAAGAACCCCTACACGTACTTATTCCTAAGACCTAATTAAATAATTACTTATAGACTTTGTCTAAAGTATAAAACTTAATATTTTAAACACCCCTAAGATAAGTACTTTAGGATCTTGCGCTACCCCTAGCAGCACTTGCTCTAGTAATATAGATATAGATACTCCTATTATAAACAGCACTATAAACGTAGCTAAACTAGACACCTATAATAGAGAACGTAATAAGCTTAATAACTAGCTTCTCTAGTTTAACTTGTTCTTTAAATTCTAAGGAAGTAAGATTCCTAACAACAAACGTGTTATACTAGCTACTAGCTATATACGTAGAAATACTTTTAAATAGATTAAGCTATTTCTCTAAAAGGCTATGTTAGATAAATGTCTAGACAACATCTCTAAATAGTTTAATAACTTTAATAACTTTAAATAAATAATTAAACTAATCTTTAGAGTCTTAAACAAACTAGCTATTATATATTATAATATCTAATACATTAAGCAAACCTAATCTATAGCTAACTATACTACTAAGTTCTAGTAACTTGCTACTAACACAGAGTAGGATAATACTATGTTAATAACTATATATAAACAAGGATTAAAACCTAAGGTTAAGAAAGAACTAATACACACTAGCGCTAGCACTAATACCTTAGATAAACTTGTTAATAAGTCTATATCTATTAACGTTAAGCTCTATAAACTGTAACTAGAACTATAAGAAGATCTACAGGCATAGGTTATAGTTATTAGAAATAACTACCTACCTCTATATAACCTGTAGCACAACAACCTAAACTAAGGATAATAAGAAGGATGTTACTAGCCTAACACTAGCTAACACATCTATAATAACATATAGAGTAGTTACTTTAGACTAGAGGCTATAGACCTCTTAAACCTTAATAAAGGACTGCTACTAGGACAATAGAATAAGAAGAAGGGTAGAGGAGGATACTACTCTAATAAAGACAGTAGTAAGGACTACTATAACTATAGTAAGCTAGGCTACTTTGTAAGAGACTGTAAGATAAAGAATAAGGTTCTTTAACAGCTTAATGTCCTTACCTGCAAAGATAATACTACAGATACTAGTAACTAGGAAGTAGTTACTAATAATATAGGACAACTTATAGAAGACCTAGAGTCTAGTCCTAAGGACAATACTAAATGTATTAAACCTCTAATTTGTGTAGTAACACCTTACTATAACAATGTAGAAGGCAAAGGAGTACTATTTACTAACAGCAACTAATAATACTACGTAGTAGAATACTGTGTAGAAGGAAAGAGCCTTAAGGTTAGTAAAAAACACAAAGGCCTATTCTATTAACATAGAATAAGCTACTTTAGTCTTAAAGGTAAGGAACTTCTAGTAGTTAAACACAACCTAAAAGAAGTTGCTAAAGAACAAGCTATACTTAATAACATTAGCAAACCCTATAAAGAGACTAAAGACTACTAACACAAGATAGATAACCTTCTAGATACTTCTAGATAAATACTTATAGAAATTAGATAAGATACTATACATTATTAACACTAACACTAACAGCACAAGCGTTATGCTAAGGAAGAAGCGTACGTAAAAATATACTAAGAACTTATTTAACCTATAGTAGGATCTAAAGAAGGAGAGCTTACTCTAGAATTTAACTAGCTTATCTAGTAGGTTAAACAGTAAACTAATAACTACTAACAAGTATTAAGTAACCTAGAAGACGCTAAGGACTAATACTAGATAGAAGCTAAGACATAGTGTAGCTTACAGCGTATAAGGGAACAACAACTCTTACCTATGTTACTTCTACTACTACTTAGCCTATAACCCTAGTATAAACTAGATGTTAGGAATCTAAGATATAGAGAATTGTTATAGACAGCCTACAGTAATAACTAATATAGTATATACTAAGAATCTAAACTAAACTATAGATAGTTTCCTCTAGGTTACTACTCTTGTTGTGTTTAGTAGTTTAACTATTAAAATAACTTATATAAGAAGCACCTTATTAATAAACATAGCTACGTCTATTTTCCTAGAACAGACAACCTATAAGTAGTAGTTTAGATATAGTTAGTAGTTAATAGATAGTGCTACAACGCGCACTAGCAAAACTACCTAAACTAGAACTATAACGTTTACTATAGATATAAGGAATATAATAGATTTACTAATAAGTCTTTTTTAGGACTACACACAAGAGCGCTAAGGATTAATCTATTAATTCTATTAGGACTAATTACCTTATTAAGCTTACTATTATACTAAATAGAGTAGAGCTATTAGTATTGTTAGACTTAGGAGCCTAGGGAAACTATATATCCTATAAGGCAGTAGAAGAAGCTAAACTTTAACTATAGTATAAAGAAGAACTATACCTATTATAAGTAGCTAATAGAGAGCTAATGCTAGGGGAAGAAAGAATTATGCTTAAAGTTTAAGGTGCCCTCCTAAGGATATAAGACTATAAAGAGAAGTTAGACCTTAATATTCTTAGGACAGCTGCCTATAATGTTATACTAGGACTACTATAGTTATAAGAGTATAATCTACACGTTAACTAGAAGAAGTAATAAATCTTGTTTAATAGATATAAGCACTATATAACTACATTAATACCTACACAACGCATACTGTAGTTAGTAGATAAGAAGAAGATTAATAATATCTCTTTAACACATAAGACGCGCTAAGATAGAGTAGTTAGCTAGCTACTAACTACCTAGATAGTAGGAGATAGGAAAGGTATAGCTAAGAAGAAGGACAGTATACCTCCTAACATCCTAGACAAATATAAGAGTTATATAGAACTCTTCTAGTATAAGAAGACTATAAAAGTATTACTACAGCACAAACTATAGGACTATAACATTAAGCTCTAGGAAGGGAAGAAACTACCCTTTAGACCTATATACAGACTCTTAGAAAAGAAACTTAAGGTACTACACAAGTATATTAAGGAGAACCTTAAGAAAGGATTTATTAGAGAATTAGAATCCCTAGTAGGATTTTCTATTACCTTTATAGCTAAGAAAGACAGCTTACTATACCTATATGTTAACTACTAAAAGCTTAATAACATTATAATAAAAAACTAATATCTACTACTAAATATTAAAGAGTTATAAGACAGACTTAGTAGAGCACAGTACTTTACTATACTTAACTTACATAGAGTGTACAACCTTATACGTATAAAAGAAGGCAAGAAATAGAAGACAGCGTTTAGAACCTATTATAGTTATTATAAGTATCTAGTTATACTATTTAGACTAACTAATATACTAGCTATATGCTAGGCTCTAATTAATAACATGTTAAGAGCACACCTAGACAGAACAATAGTAGCATACCTTAATAACATTCTAGTATATAGTAAGACACTAGAAGAACACATAATCTATATTAAGAAAGTATTAGACTATCTAGGAAGAGCAGACCTCTGCCTAAAACTAGAGAAGTGCAAATAGCATAAGGAAGAAGTAGAATTCCTTAGCTATATTATAGGAAGATATAGAGTAAAGATAAGCCTAAAGAAGATTTAGGTTATAAAGGATTAGCTAACACTAAAGATAGTTAAGGGAATCTAGGAATTTCTTAGCTTTATTAACTTTAACTAACGCTTTATTAAAGACTACTCTATAAAGGTGCTACTGCTTACAAAGCTAACGTAGAAGGACGTTCTATTTAAATAGGAACAAGTATAAGAAGACTCCTTCTAGTTACTTAAACAAGTATACGTAGAACTACCTATAATAATTATATTTAAAAGTAGAAAGCTACTTTAGATTAAGACTAATGCCTTAGACTTAGTATTAGGAGCTTATACAACGCAAGAACAAGATAGCCTATAGCACCTAATTACCTACTATTTACAAAAGTTTATAGGACTAGAAGAAAATTACAATGTGCATAATAAGAAACTTATAGTAATTATATTAGCCCTAGAATATTAGAGAATCTATGCAGAAAGCTGCTTAGACCTTACTATATACATAGACTATAAGAACCTAGTTTATTTTATAATAACTAAAGTTCTTAACAGAAGACAAGTTAGATAGTTAGAGTTACTAGGAAGATATAAGTTTAAGATACTATATACCCTAGAAAAAAACAATAGCAGAGCTAATACACTTAGTTAATAATACAACCTTATAGGAATAAAAACAATTAATAAGCACGCTATACTTAGAATTAATAAGAATAGATCCTTAGGACTATTATAGCAGCTTAATAATATAATATAAGTTTAATAGGAACAGTACATCTTGTTGCAAGTACTAAAGGAACTTTAAGAAGAAATTATAGCTAGTTATTATAACAACCTACTATATAGACACTCTAGAATTATATATATAATAGAACTTATTAAGAGACACTACAAGTTTAAGAATATAAAAGACAAGGTTACTAAGTATATTAAGAACTGTGTTAATTATTAACAAAATAAGCACAGTACACACACAAAATATAGAGAAATATAGGTAATAGAGCTACTAACAGTACTATAGACAAATATTACTATAGACTTTATTACACAGCTACCTATCTCTAAGAACCCTGTTATAGGATACGCCTATAACTTAATATTTATTATAGTAGACAGATTTACTAAGTATGCTAAGATAATACTGTTCTAACACAGCTATACTACTAAGTAACTAGCTTAAGTATTCTTAGATTAAGTAATTAGGTACTATAGTATACTAGAATCTATTATTAGTAATTAAGACAAGCTCTTTACGTTAAACTATTAGACAACGCTATTAGTAGCTATAGGTACTAAGAAGAAGCTATTAACTACCTATTACCTATAGATAGATAGACAGACTAAACAAACAAATTAGACTATAGAAACATACCTACAAATTTATAGTAACTAGTAGTAGAACAACTAGGTCTTACTATTACCTATAGCATAGATTACGTATAATAATAAATTATTAGAAGTAATAGGCATAACACTGTTCTTTGTAAATTATAGGAGACACCTAAACCTCTTTACTAGAAGCCTAGAAACAACTATTTAGACTAAATTAGCAATATCCTTAGTAGCTAAACTAAAGGAAGTATACTAGAAATTACTAGAAAACATTAGTAAGGCTTAAGAACAAGCAATCTCTTATGTTAATTAGAAAAGAAAAACAGCACCTTAGCTAAAAGAGGGGGATAAAGTCTATCTCCTTATAAAAAACCTTTAAACGCAAAGACTAACAAAAAAACTAGACTACGTTAAAGTTAGACCTTTTTTTATTTCTAAGCAGATAAGCCTAGTTAACTATAGACTTAATCTACTAAAGAATATAAAGATCTATCTAGTATTCTATATCTCCTTATTAGAACTAGCTAACTCTAGAACGCCTATCTAGAAGAACTTCTATTATTAAGCTAATAGTAAGGATAAATAGGAAGTTAAGAAAATAGTTATAGAAAAACACACACTCTAAGGTATCTAATATCTAGTTAAGTAGTTAGGATACCCTAAATTAGAAAATACGTAGGAACTACCTATAAACCTTATAAACTGCTAGTAGTTACTAAAGAAGTTTTAGGATTGTTAAAACCCTAGATAATAGACTAGTTAATTACCTTAGCCTAAGTAGGCGCCTCTAGGTTAATAGACGCAATTACTAAGTTTAGCACCTCTTACTAATCTAACTAATCTAAGTCCTTAGTATCTACTACACCTATATTAAAAATCTACTACTCTTTTTATTTTAACAGAACCTTCTACTTATATAGTTAACAACCCTTTGCGTATAATGCTTATATCTCTGCTAGTATAGCCTCTGTAATAGCTTCTTACACTTCTAGCACTAAATTAGTTTCTTCCTCTTATCTCCTTAGTTTTTCTATCTCTATATTAATACAAGAGAAGTTTAGAGCTAGGATATCTACTAGTATATATAGTATAGACCCTGTGCAGACACAGTGTCTATACTGCTTACTTAATAACAATAGCTAATAAGGCAACTTTTCTTTAGTATAGTGCTTATAGGCAACTATAGCAAGCTAACTCTTGTTATTTATACAATTACTACGCTTATAACAATAGATAGTACTATAGGATATTATTTAGTTAGCTTATAAGGACATAAGCTAGAGGGGAAGAGGATAGTGTTATAAATATAAATCCTAAGAAGGGAATTACTAGGTTTTGTTAATAGATATTACAAGGCAGGTAATAGCTAGTAAGGAGGCTATTACCCTACAGGTAATAATAAGATAACTTATATATAAGCTACTAAGGCTATAACAGGTAAAGTGTCCTATAAGACAAAGGCTAAGTAAGCTATAGGATTTATAGGACAAATAACTAGTGTCCTATAGAAATCCTATAAGATCCTATAAGACTTATAAGACTATAGGACTTTGTCCTATAAGACTATAAGATTCTGTAGGACATCTTAAGTATATAGATCTTAGAAATATAACTCTTATAGTTTGTGTTTAACTTTGTTAATTAACTTTGTTATTAGAATATCTTAACCCTACTTATAAAATAGATAGTCTACTCTATACTCTTTCTTATAACCCTAGGTACTATAGTCTTTAACTAGATAGCTACCCCCTTAAGAACCCCTGCACGTACTTATCCCTAAGACCTAATTAAACAATTACTTATAGACTTTGTCTAAAGTGTAAAACTTAACATAGATAGGTAAATAGAATACTAGAATTAGACGCTTAAACAGTACCTTTAAATGTTTATATTAATATCCTAGAAAGACTAGGTTAAGTTACTACTAACTACACAGTTTGCTTATAATAACTTAGTGTATAAGTCTACTAAGACAACACTATTCTATACTGTATATAGTAAATACCTACTACTTACTAAGCCTCCTAAGGACAGTAGGCCTAAGAGGGAGGTACTAGATATAATTAATAGAGTAAAGTAACTATATAGCGTATATATAATACTAGTAGAGTACCTAGAGAAAGCACGCAAGTACTAACGCTAATATTATAATAAGAAGTATAAGAATAAAACCTTCTACCTAGGGGACCTAGTGTTACTTAGTACTAAGAATATTAACCTAGCCTACTAACTAAGCAAGAAACTCTTAAGTAAATTTATTAGCCCTTTCTAAGTTTAGGAAGCAATTAGAACGCAGGTATACTGCCTACTTCTACTACCCTTATACTAGATTTATAACGTCTTCTATATATTATTATTAGAATAATAGAATCCTAGAGCTAAAGGAGAAGACAACACCTACCTACTAGAGGTAACCCTAGAAGGTAAAGAAGTATAGGAAGTAGAAAAGATCTTAGGAAAATAAACTAAAAGAGGCTAACTATAGTACCTACTCTACTAGAAGGGCTATAATAAAACTTAGAACATATAGACCCTAGTATTAGACTTTAAGGATATAGATAATATAATCTAGAAATATAAATTAGGTTAGAGATCTTTATAAACAAAGAGGATGTTAAGATTATCTTAAGCACACTATTATTATATATAGAGCGTAATTTAATTTATTAGCCTTAGGCCTACTATAGTATAAAAGAGAAAAGGACTTTTTATAACTGCGCACTGCCTATACCCTAACTTTGCACTATTAGTGCCTAGTTACTAAATAGTAAACTACTTAGCTATTAACTTATTACTATCTACATTATTACTACTACTGCTAGTACTATTACTACTACTATTACTACTACTATTACTACTAGCACTACCAGCACTATTACTACTACTACTATCTCTACTATTACTACTATTACTAACTACAGAATTATTATTAGTATTATTATTATTATTACTACTACTACTACTCTAAGAAGAGGTTAGTATGCACTTTAGACGTGTTAAAGAAGTAAACTTACTATATAAGACACGTGCCCTATAAGCTGCTTAAGAGCAGAGGTAATATAGCACTACTCTACTAGAATTAGACTTAGGAACTAGGGGGATGTTATAGGCACCTAAGTAGCTATACCTATAGGTATACTAGTGTAGGCTGCAATATAGTAGTAGCTAGACAGCTCTAAGTTAAATTAGTGCTAGTAACACATAAGTTAAATGCCTTAGGTAATTATATTAGTATTAGTATAAGGGGTAGTAGTAGTAGTAACAGTAGTATTATAATGCTAGCGTAAAATGTACAGGTAATTTAAGTAACTATTAAGTGTAGATATTACCTAGAAAGATTAGCTAAAGTATACCTATAGTAAGCCTTAATTAACTTATATAAGTATAGTTATCTTAATTTCTCTTTATATAGTAGTTACAACGCTAGTGCTTAGGCTTATTATAATTCTTCTTCTAGTTAGTAATGTTCTGTGCACAGCGTAGGTAAGTATTAACTATAGTAACATAGTCTACACGCTTATTATTGTTGCTAAACGTATAGAAAGTAGCGCCTTAAAGCTAGGACTTCTTAATATACCTAGAGTTAAAGTAATAAACTATAATAAGAGTAGGGAGCGTGTAAGAAACGCATGCTGTAGTGTTATTATTATAGTGTTAAGAATAAGTAAAGAGACTAGTTTTACTACCTAGTAAGCTACTAAGGTAGAAACTAGGTAGTAGTATAAAATATAGTTGCTTTTACCTTAAAACTATAACAAAGGTGTAACGTGCTAGTAATAATTACAATATAAAGGCAAAGCGTATAGAGAGCGCTAGCGTATAGTCTATACTATAGACACTCTTTTCTTCTTCCTATAGGGTAAGGTTTTTATTAAGGCTATAAGTTAGGCTGCTAGGGACTGTAGCTAGAGGGGAAGGTTTTATAACAGGGCATTATAAAGCCTGCTGTAGTGTTATAGTGTTCCTACGCTATTCTATTAAGAAATAGTATTATATATAGCTATGCTATGTAAAACCTGCACTAGACGTAATCCTAAGGGACAACAAGTATTATTCTAAGAATAATCTACCTACTACTGTCCCTCTACTATCTATTCTAGTGTAAAGTAAGTACTATTGCCTATAACTAGACCTTAACATATACTTAAGCTAGACACGTAAGGAATAGGCACTATAAGGGCTATAGTATAAGAAATAGCTAATAATCTACTTACTACACGTAGTAAAGGACCTATTAGTAAGAACTAGGTAGACAGGTTTAGGACGCATACTAAGAAGGTTAAGCTTTAACATAGTTACTTATATAATTATTAATAAGCTCTAAATAAAGATCTACGCGTTATAGAGTCCTAGTTTAAGCTAGTTAGAAATATAAAGAAGAAGTATAGAATCCTAGATAAAAACATACCTAACTTTAATTAGTCTAGCTTTATAATAGACATAATTACTACTTAGATAGTCTTTATAGGCTCTAAGAAGTAAAGTAATCCTAAGAAGATATAGCTAGGTAACTAAGACTAGGTTATAATTATCTAGAGTATCTACGCTAGCAGATAGGCTATTCTACTCTTTATTATCTTTAGTAGTAAGGTTCTTATATTAAGCTAGTATCTAGACCTATTTTATAAATAGGTAATTAAGACTAGTGCTAATAGATAGATAATAAATAAGCTTAGTATAAAGTAGCTAAAGTACTTTAATGCGTATATAAAGAAGTGTACTATAGGCGCATACTATCTACTAATTATAGACAGCTATAAGAGCTACTAGAGCTATAAATTCTATAAGTACTATAAGAAATAGAAGATTATTACTCTCTATATGCCTTCTTACTTATTACACCTACTACAGCTGCTTAATATAGGCTGTTTTACCTCTTTAAAGCAGGCATACTCTACTAAGATTAATAGCTAGGTAAGGTACTCTATTACGTAAGTTAAGAAAGAGACGTTCTTACTAGCCTTTTATATTACTTTTAATAAGGTAATTATAAAGGAAAATATTCTAGTAAGCTTTAGAGACTCTAGTTTAGTACCCTATAACCTAGAGTAAGTGCTATTAAAGCTTAATATAGTGCTTTATATGCTAACACCTCTACTACTAGAGGCTACTCTATAGAAGTTAAAAATGCTAGCTACTCTAAAAAAGATAGAGGTGTAATTAACTCTAGTTTATAAGCGCATACAAAGGTATAGAGAATTACTAGTTTCTTCTCTTCTATAGGCTGTTAATTCGCTTATAAAAGGTATAGCTATTATAGGTTATAATTTAGTATTGCAGGCACAGAAACTAGCTAGTATTTATAAAGTAATAGCTACTCTAACAGAGCAGCGCAGTTATAAAAGAAAGTATATTTAAATAGAGAAGAGTCTTATAGTAGGTAACGTATAGAATTTAATAGCTAAGAAGGGCTATAGTAGTAGGGAGGTAGCTAAATAGCCTGTAAAGAGGGTACGTAAGAAGAGGCACTATAGGCATTGTAGTAAGACTAGCTACAATACGCATACCTATATAGCAGAAATTATAGATATAGATAATAGCAATGTTTCTAAATAGTATATTAGGCTAGAGTAATTATTAGTATAGTGTTATAGTGTAGTAGTAATAGTCTATAATAGTTACAATATTAGTAAGGGCGCGCTGCTTAGTAGTAGTGCGCTACTTAGTAGTAAAACACGTTATAGACTTAATTTTTTACTTAAATAATAAGAAAAAAACTTATTTAAGTCTTTTTATAAGATTACTATAGATAGGCAACTAAGTAGAGTAAAACTAGTAGAATAAAATAAGTTTTTAACAACGTCTACCCTAAGCTAAGACTTATAATAGATAATAAG
Organism: Phoma sp. RAV-16-625; assembly: GCA_004335185.1. Classification (NCBI taxonomy): domain Eukaryota; kingdom Fungi; phylum Ascomycota; class Dothideomycetes; order Pleosporales; family Didymellaceae; genus Phoma; species Phoma sp. RAV-16-625. The sequence goes on along the minus strand of SAUA01000261.1, from coordinate 818 downwards.
CCTTTTTAAACCTAGTAGAAAGACTAGTAGATTAAGAATATAGATATAGTATTCTTATAACAAGCTATAATAGAATTGTTTAGTGTTATAGTATTCTAGATCTAGTATAAGTTAGTACTAGTCTTACTCTTAGCAAAGTAGCGCAAAACCTGCGCTGCTTACTATTTAAGAAGAAGATAAGTATTTTTCTTATTATCTAATACACCTACTACTATCCCTCTACGATCTATCTCTAGTAAAAAGCAAGTACTATTGCCTCTAGCTAGACGCCTTATATAATAATACTTTATTAAACTAATAGTCTAGAGATAGCACTCTTAATATAAATAAATAGTTAGAGGGTATCTATAAGAAGAATATAATAAGCCTTACTATAACTAACTTAGAGAGAGAAATTAAGTAGCGTATTATTAGCTACTAATAAGCTAGTAATGCCTATAGTAAACGCCCCCTTAACGCTAGATAAGTACATCTAAGCTACTAAATAATTATATAATAAACTCTAAGAGTTGTAGTGCCTATACGCACTTAAGGCTAAGATTATATAACTAGAGAATATAGAGGAGGCTATAACTCTAAGTATAATAGAAATAATTAAGAAGGCCTTTAAGATTCTAGACCCTAGCATATATAAGAGGAGCGTATCTATAATGTCTATACTATACCTACTAAAGCGCGCACTTAAACCTAAAGATCTAGTAGAATATAAGAGAAGAAACCTTAAAGAATATTATAAATTCTTTTACTCCTATAAAGTAGTATTTTAATTACTACTATAAGAATTTTAGTATAATAAGGACAAGGTTCTCTAGGCAATA
>SAUA01000260.1:0-13801 GCA_004335185.1 Phoma sp. RAV-16-625 | reverse complement strand
ACACCCTAACCCTAACCCTAACCCTAACCCTAACCCCTAAGAACTACTCTACAAAAGCGCTACCGCTTACTAAACTAACAAGAAAGAATGTTCTATTTAAATAGAAATAAGCATAAGAAGATTTCTTCTAGTTACTTAAGCAAGCATATATAGAACTACCTATAATAATTATATTTAAAAGTGGAAAGCCACTTTAGATTAAAACTAATGCCTTAGATCTAGTATTAGAAGCTTGCGCAATGCAAGAACGAAATAGTCTATAGCATCTAATTATCTACTATTTATAAAAGTTTATAAGACTAGAAGAAAACTATAATATGTATAATAAGAAGCTTATAGCAATTATATTCGCTCTAGAACATTAGAGAATCTATGTGGAAAGCTACTTAGACCTTACTATGTACATAAACTATAAGAACCTAGTTTATTTTACAATAACTAAGGTTCTCAATAGAAGACAAGTTAGATAGTTAGAACTATTAGAAAGATACAAGTTTAAGATACTATATACCCTAGAAAAAAACAATAGTAGAGCTAACGCACTTAGTTAACGACACAACCTTACAGAAATAAAAACAATTGATAAGCACGCTATACTTAGAATTAATAAGAATAGATTCTTAGAACTATTGCAGCAGCTTAACAACATAATGTAAGTTTAACAGAAACAACGCATCCTATTGCAAGTACTAGAGAAACTTTAAGAAGAAATTATAGCTAGTTATTATAACAACCTGCTATACGGACACCTTAGAATTACACGCATAATAGAACTTATTAAAAGACATTATAAGTTTAAAAACATAAAAGACAAGGTTACTAAATATATTAAGAACTATGTTAAGTGTTAACAAAACAAGCACAGCACGTATACAAAGTATAGAGAAATACAGGCAATAGAGCTACTAACAGCACTATAGACGAACATTACTATAGACTTCGTTACATAATTACCTATCTCCGAGAACCCTATTACAGAATACGCCTATAACTTAATATTTGTTATAGTGGACAGATTTACTAAGTATGCTAAGATAATACCGTTTTAATATAACTATACTGCTAAGCAACTAGCTTAAGTATTCTTAGATTAAGTAATTAGGTACTATAGTATACTAGAATTTATTATTAGTAATTAAGATAAGCTCTTCACGTTAAACTATTAGACAACGCTGTTAGTAGCTATAGATACTAAAAAGAAGCTATCAACCGCCTACTATTCGTAGACGGATAGACAGACCGAAAGAACAAATTAGACTATAGAAACATACCTACAGATATATAGCAACTAGCAACAAGACAACTAGATTTCGCTGTTATCTATAGTATAGATTGCGTACAACAATAAATTATTAGAAGTAATAGACACAACGCCGTTCTTTGCGAATTACAGAAGACACCTAAATCTCTTTACTAGAAGTCTAAAAATAACGGTTTAGACTAAATTAGCATTATTCTTAGTAGCTAAACTAAAGAAAGTACACTAGAAATCGCTAGAAAACATTAGCAAGGCTTAAAAATAAGCAATCTCTTATATTAGCTAGAAAAGAAAAACAGCACCTTAGCTAAAAAAGAGAGATAAAGTCTATCTTCTTACAAAAAACCTTTAAACGCGAAGACTAATAAAAAAACTAGATTACATTAAAGTTAGACTCTTTTTTATTTCTAAGCAGATAAGCCTAGTTAACTATAGACTTAATCTGCTAAAGAACACAAAGATCTATCTAGTGTTTTACATCTTCTTATTAGAACTCGCTAACTTTAGAACGCCTATCTAGAAGAACTTCCATTACCAAGCTAATAGTAAAGACTAATAGAAAGTTGAAAAAATAATACAACACTAAAAAGAAGATAGCTAGAATAAATATCTAGTTAAATAGTTAGAATACTCTAACTTAGAAAACATATAGAAACTAACTATGCATCTTATAAACTGCTAGCAGTTGTTAAAGTAATTTAAAGAGACTAATTAGGCAGTGCTATATCGCTTTTCTAATACTCTAAGAGCTGGCCTTTAAAGGCGCTCTAGGTACTAGGCAGCAATAAGAACTTATTAGACAGATCTAACTTAATAGTCCCCGCCTCTAACTGCTCTTACTCTTTAATACCGCGCTTCTCTACCGCAATAGCCTTCTTAGTATAATAGTCTAATAAATCTATTTGTTGTTGCAACTGCTTCTTGCGCGTATAAGCTACACATAAGTTCTCTATAGCTTTTTTAGATATACGTAGCGCTTTAGTCTGCGCCTTATAACTCTTTTTTATACGCACACGGAACTTCTTTTTCTTAGACACTAGTTAGGTAAACTTAGATTAAGTTACCTTTATGTTATAATATTACTCTAAGTAAACACACTCGCTACATTTTCTAGACTAGATATAAACCTTACACACTTAGTTGTGCTTTATATAGGTTTTATATTTCTGTACTATAATCTCTCTAAAGAACTTAATAAATTTATACAGACAATATTAGTGAGCTAAACTTAAGATAGTTAGTTGTTTTAGTATTATTAAGACCTGCCTAATAATTAAGGAAGAGCCCTGCGTTATATAAATAAGCTTAAGAGACTAAGCTAAGACAGAAGAGAGATAGTGTTATAATCTATAGAACATAGAAAGAATTCGTCTAATTATAGTAGCTGCGGCACAGTAATTATAACAATAAGAACAAACTATAAGTAAGCAACAATTATAAGTAAGTAACAATTACAGTGTTAGCACTTAGTTAAGAGCTAAGAGGATACGTGACCTAATTAGAGCTTAGCGCAATTAGTATAATTAGTAATTAGTGTAATTAGTGCTTAGTGCGATTAGAGAATGCACAACACTAATTAGTCTACATTACTACTATAATTATTAAAGTATATAGTTTATAGGAACATAACTCTTATAGTTTATGTTTAACTTTGTTAATTAACTTTATTATTAGAATATCTTAACTCTGCTTGTGAAATAGATAGTCTACTCTATACTCTTTCTTATAACTCTAGTTGCTACGGTTTTTAACTAGACGACTACCTTATTAAGAACCTCTACACGTACTTATCTCTAAGACCTAATTAAACAATCACTTACGGACTTTGTCTAAAGTGTGAAACTTAACATAGGCGTTCTATTAGTAGGCTATTAAATATAGTTATAGTTCTAGTAGCACTATTAGTCTCTTTAATAGGTATCTTACTAGTTTCTTATTATTCTTTATTAATAGAGCTACTATCTATTCTACTATTAATAACTCTAACTATTCTAACTCTAAGTGCAATTATTATCTTTATACTAGTAATTAATATACTTAAGTTGTTAATTCTTCTAATAATAGTACTCTACTTATAGATGCTTACACTAAGTACTACTCTAGTAGTTAGAGAAACTACTTCTTTAGTAATTATTCTTATTTCTTTATTAAAACTAGCTTTTGCTAATTCTCTTTTTAGCTACTACTTATTATACTACTAACAACCTGTCTATCTCTTCTACTAAGAAATCTAACTTTAAAACTAGCTATACTTAGGCATATAATTATCTTAATTACCCTAGTTTCTTCTTAAGCTATACTACTAAGTTAGATGTTAAGTTTAGTTCTAGCTATTCTTAGAAGGTAGTAACTTTTTAATAATAGATTCTTTAGAATACTATTACTAGCGCGTATAATATCTCTTACTTAGTATATCTATCTTATTCTTAGTCTTTATCTTTAGTAACTCTTTAGCTCTTTTCTACTAGTAACTATTATAATCTATATAATATAGGAAGGATTTGTCTAATTATAGTAGCTATAGCATAGTAATTATAACAATAGAATAATAAGTAAGTAATAATTATAAGTAAGTAATAATTATAGTGTTAGTACTTAGTTAAGAGCTAAAGAGACACATAACCTAATTAAGGCTTAGTATAATTAGTATAATTAGTAATTAGTGTAATTAGTGCTTAGTGTAATTAGAGAATGTATAACACTAATTAGTCTATATTACTACTATAATTATTAAAGTATATAGTTTGTAAGAACATAACTCTTATAGTTTATATTTAACTTTATTAATTAACTTTGTTATTAGAATATCTTAACTCTTCTTATAAAATAGATAGTCTACTCTATACTATTTCTTATAACTCTAGTTACTATAGTCTTTAACTAGATAACTACCCTTTTAAGAACTTCTACATATACTTATCTCTAAAACCTAATTAAATAATTACTTATAGACTTTATCTAAAGTGTAAAACTTAACAGTAACTACATTCTTATAGCTACTGCTATTATCTAGAATAATTCTTAGTTATCTTCTTGCTTTTCTTCTTCTAATAGTCTTATTATAGGCTCTACTTCTAATAAGTAGGCCCTTAACATATTAGCTACTAAGACTAGTACTTCTACTATAATTAATAATACTTTCTTCTTTTTATTTTTATCTTTTTCTTTATTTTATAGGTCTTCTAGGTCTAGTTTTCTATCTATTTCTCTAGTTTGTTCGCCTAACTCTATAAGCTCTTTTTAGTTATCTTCTTAGTCTTCTAGTTATAGTCTAGCTTCTTCTACTTTTCTATATTAATCTTCTTCTTATTCTTATATAGGTAGCTTAGATTAATAGTATTAGAGTTTCTACTATTCTTCTACTACTTAACTTACTTCTCTTTATAGTTCTACTAAGATAAGATCTCTAAGCAATTTCTCTAACTTAGTGTATAAGAATACTCTTAACTTCTATACTATTTCTTAGTTCTATTATTATTAATTGTCTATTAAGGGTGCTTCTAGCTCTTTTTCTTCTTATTTAGTATACACTCCTCTTACTCTAATATAGAGGCCTACTATTAAGCGTTAGAATTACTTACAACCTTATTAGCCTTTTTAGCTATAGTCTAGATTAGATCTAGCTAATTCTATACCTCTTTATTCTAATCTGTATACTTATCTACTAAAGAATAATAATAAGAAGAAGAATAGTAGCTAGATGTTTTTTAGATTTTCTTAGTATTTTCTTTATATTTTTCTTAAGTTTTTACTATATCTATTTACTATCTCTATAGGCTATTAGGCCTTAGCTCTAGCAGTTTAAGGTGCTAATAGATATTAACAGTTTTTAGCTAATTATTTTCTATTTTTAAGATTAGTACTAGTAGTTACTAGTGTCTATAATTCTTAGTTCTTAATGTAATCTCTTCTATAATTACTATTACTCTCCTCTCTCTTATAAAAGATTAGCTAACTTATAGCTAATATCTACGTCTTTATCCTTATTAATCTAATCTATTATCTTATAACGTACTCTACAGACAAGCTACTTACTAAGTAAGCTACTTACTTTTACTAAGCCTCTACTAAACTACTCTTTATATACTAATGCCTTCTTAACAATACTATTTAGACGTGTTAAAGAAAGCTTAGATATAGCTTATACTTTAAGCTCTTAAATAAGACGTAAATCTTTTTTAGTAACGTGCTATAGCTATCTATAGAGTTTTTTAAAAGATACTAAGTAACTAACACATAGAATAACCTTTACGTGCTAATTCTATAGCTAACTTGTAGAAGCTAGATAATAATAAGAAGAAGGTAATTATTAAATATATTCTTAAGCTAGATATGCAGAGGTTTTCCTCTTAGCTCTTAGATATAGCTACTATAGCTAATTCTTTATACACTAAGCGTAATCTAGGCTCTATTAGTATAAACTAGCCTAGTATGTTTGTTAAGCAATACCTAGAGCTTATAGTTAAGTTTAATTATAAGTATAACTTTAAGAGAGCTCTTTATAAGGATCCTAAGGTTCTATAGAGCTAGTTTAGCCTAGTAGCTAATACTAAAGCTAAGTATAGCATCTAGAATAAAGATATGTATAACTTTAACAAGATAGACTTTATAATAGGCTAGATCTCTTAAGAAGTAGTTGTTATAGCTTTAGAATAACAAGGTTAGCTAAAGGTAGTCTAGCTAGGTAACTAGAAGTAGGCTACAGCTATAGTAGAAATTAATACTAAAGAATAGGCTATTCTAGCCTTTCTTATCTTTAAGGCCTACTACTACCTCTCTACCTAGTATAAGGAGGAAGAACTGCTTTAAGACTAGGTTATTAGAGTCTCTAATAATAGCTAGACTACTAATAAGCTTAGTCTAGACTAGATAAGCTACTTTAATAGGTATATAAAGAAGCGTACTATTAGCACCTACTATTTACTTATTATTAATAGTTATAAGAGCTATAACTCTCTTAAATTCTAGTAGTACTATAAGAATAGTAAGATAATTACTTTTTACTTATCTTCTTACTTATTACATCTTACATAGCCTCTTAATATAGCTTGTTTTACTACTTTAAAGAAGGCGTATAGGTACTAAGCTAAAATACTTATATATAACTAGATTAACTATATTATAAAGATAGAGTTTCTACTATACTTTATACGCGCCTATAATACTATAATTACTTCTAGTAATATTTAGAGAGGGTTCTAAGGCGCTAGACTAGTCCTATTTAATCTATAATAGGTTATAAGCAGACTTAATATAAAGCTACGCACACTATTACTACTACTACCTATTAATAATAAGCTCTAGTAGTTGTAAACTCTAAGTAATACTCTTAAACTTAGGTTGTAGTTAATGCTTATAAAGACAAGAATTTAGAAGTATATAGATAGCTTATCTACCTCTATAGTTAAAGCGTTTAAGAAGGTCTTAAAGAGGGCAGCTATAATTACGTATAAGCTAGTATTAGCGTAATGGAAGATTACTAAGCTTTAAGCTGCTAATAAGGCAGCTATATAATAAAAACTATATAAAAGAAAGTAGGTTAAAAAAGAAGATACTCTAGTAGTTAAACAGAGCTAGTAATTAATAGCTCTAAAAGAGTTTAGAGCGTGTAGTAATAGTGAAAAAATAAAGAAGTAGATACGCGCTAAAGTAGATAAGTCTTTCTAAAGATACTATAGATAGTATAGTAAGACTAGATATAACACGTAAATATATAAGAAAGAGGTAGAAGTAGTTTCTAAATAATATTATAGACTATACTATAGTTTACAGCGCCTATTTAGATTATTTTATACTATAATAGAGTAGAGTTTAGTAGAGGCTTAGTAAAAGTAAGTAGCTTGCTTAGTAAGTAGCTTGTTTGTAGAGTACTTTAGTTAGATTAATTCTATATCTCTAGTTTTAGAGATATCTAAACTTAAACTCTATTATTTCTAGCTCTAATTCTTCTTACTAATTAGCGTATAGCTACTAGAGGTATATATAGCTCTTCTAATAGCTTATTACTAGTCTTGCTAATAACTACGCCTCTAGTCTTCTAATTAGTATTTAGAATTATAACTAGATCTATAGCTTACTATATATAGAACTTTACTAGTTAATTACTAGCGTATATTATCTTTAGTAGCGTACTATCTAGTTTCTTAAGTATATATATTTCTTTCTTAGTAATCTACTTAATATAAAACAGTTCTTTCTATTAGAGTCTTAATTTCTAGTTTCTACTTATATCTATATCTCTAATTATATCTTATATTAGAACAAAATCTCTAGGCTCTATTAGAGCTAGTCTAAGGTTTACTTATATATTAAACTATTCTTTATTTATCTCTCTAAGTCTTATAGTTCTATCTACAGTCTCTTTTAGCCTATTATTCTAGTGCTTAAACTATTTAGCTCTTATTATAAGAAGTATTTTAGTATTCTAAATCTTGCTCTATAGAAGTGTCTGCTAGGTAGGTATTTAAAGTTTAATAGGTAGACTATACTCTCTACTACTAATAAGAAACGCTAGTAATTCTTCTATAAAGCGCTTTGTTATTACCTAGTCTACCTAGAGTACTAGATGTAGATTTTGTATGTAGTTACTCTTTATCTTTTTAGAGTATCTACTAGCTTCTTATAGCTACGCTTAATAAGTTCTTAGGCTTAAGAGTAGAAAGTACTAGAGACTACTTAATTAACTCTATATAAAAGTACTAGATCTTATACTATTAAATAGTTCTCTAGTTCTCTATTAATAGATAGTTTTAAAGGCACTCTCTAACGTGTAAAGATTATCTACTTTAGAAACTATACTACTAATATAGAGTTATTAGCTACTAATACTTAAGCTTCTAGGTATCTAGATAGATAGTCTCTTACAGCTACTAGATACTTTTTACTCTAAATTCTATCTAGTATATAGACTATATCTATAGTAATCTACTTCTATAGGCTATTAGAGCTAATAGTAGAGTGTAATTCTTTATTAAACTTCTTAGTAGAATAGATCTAGTAGTCTATATATAAATAAATAAATCTTTCTATCTATTTAAATATCTTAGACTAGAAGTAATAGTACTAGACTTTCTGCTACGTCTCTTCTTTTTCTTAATAGCTAGATTTGTTGTATAGTGCTGTAATAATTTAAAGTTATTTCTTTAGATTATTGATTACTTATCTTAGAGGTTTACCTATTACTAGCTTAGTCTAGAGTAAGTTTTTAATTACTATAAACTTTATTACTACTTTTTATAACTTACGTAAGTCTTTCTACAATAGACTAGCAGAATTCTTTATAGTTACTAGCTACTAGGCTATATTTCTAAAGTAGTTTGTTTTTAGTATATCTAGAACAGTTAGGTCTATTATTATAGCTTAGTAAGAGTATTACAGGTTCTAAAAGCTTATTAGAACTCTAGATTAAAGTGTTATTACTATAAGTTATTTATTAATAAATTCTTTAATATTGTTCTTAGATTCTTATAGAGGCTTCTACTCTGCTAGTTCTAGTCTTCTAGATAGAGTATTAGCTACTATATTTTATTTTTCTTTAATATGCTTAATATTAAATTTCTATATATTAAGAAGTACTAACTAGTAGGTAATTAATGCCTCTAGAAGGTTAGTAGCACTTTAATTAAGCTAATCTACTAAAGTTCTAGTGTCTATTTCTATAAGAAAGTAAATTCTATAGATCTATAGCTAAAACTTCTTAAGAGCTAATAGTAGTGCTTTACACTTATACTTTTCTAAATTCTAGCTTTACTCTACTACTAACTATACTATAGATTTATATCTTATAGGCTAGTAGCAGTCTATTATATCTTCTTATTAAATTACAGCACTCTATTCTTTCTTACTACTATTAACTAAAATAATAACTAGGTATATAGACTTAGAGTAATTAATAGATACTAGTACTAGAGCTATAATAAGATAAGTCTTGAGATATTCTATTGTGTTAGTAGTCTTAATAGTCTATTAGAAGTTAGCATTGTTATATAGTAGAAGAAATAGTAGAGCTAAGATAAGAGTAAAATTCTTAATCTAGAAATAGTAGTATATATAAACACTAATAAACATTCTAACGTCTTTTAGGCTTATATAGAGTAGCTATTTAGTTATCTTTTATACCTTCTTTTTAGCTAGGTAGCACTTATATTTATCTACTACGTAGCTAACTACTTCTATACTATTATAGCACTAGTTACTCTTAAGTCTAGAAGCTATAGCACCTGCTATCTCTAGATACTAGAGTATCTTGTTAATATTAATAATATACTCTCTAATAAAGTGTTAGACTCTAAGTTTAAGAAGCTCTTTACTATAGTTAGATTTAGGTCTCTATTACAATCTACAGAACATAGGAAGAATTTGTCTAATTATAGTAGCTACAGCATAGTAATTATAACAATAGAATAATAAGTAAGTAATAATTATAAGTAAGTAATAATTATAGTGTTAGTACTTAGTTAAAAGCTAAGAGGACATATAACCTAATTAGAGCTTAGTGTAATTAGTATAATTAGTAATTAGTGTAATTAGTACTTAGTAGAATTAGAGAATACACAACACTAATTAGTCTATATTACTACTATAATTATTAGAGTATATAGTTTATAGAAACATAACTCTTATAGTTTGTGTTTAACTTTGTTAATTAACTTTGTTATTAGAATATCTTAACCCTGCTTATAAAATAGATAGTCTACTCTATACTCTTTCTTACAACTCTAGTTACTACAGTCTTTAACTAGATAACTACTCTCTTAAGAACCCCTACATATACTTATCTCTAAGACCTAATTAAACAATTACTTATAGACTTTGTCTAAAGTGTAAAACTTAACATTCTGCTAGTGTATATTATAGCACTATCTATTAACTACTAACTATATCTAAATAATTACTTAAGAGTTGTCTATTCTAGAGAAGTAGATATAGTTATGTTTATTAATAAGATGTATTTTATATAAATTATTCTTATAGTTATACTACTATACGTAATAAAAGGTATGTCTCTTAGAGAACTATCTATTATTAATCTTAGCGTTATAGTATACTTTATATAGGTTATTACTATAAGCTGTCTACGTAAGGTCTCTATATCTAGAGTTTCTAATATCTAGACTATACTAGGGTTATAGACTAGCTAAAGGTAACTATAGGTATTACTATATTTATTAGTTACTTTACTGTAATTTCTTTTTATACTATAGTTAGTCTTTAGCTTTCTTAAGATCTTTTAAGGCGTTATAGTAGTAGGTAATATCTTATTTAAGTTGTCTAACAAGCCTATTAATAGTTAGATTATACTTACTATATTCTAAGTCTTTCTTATAGTAGATAAGCTCTTTATACTACTATATATAAGCTATCTTATTCTATTAATATACGTGTTCTATTCTACAACAGTTGTGTTGCTAGTATTAAGTACTAGTTTCTTTAACTATTAAAGGTTAAGAGCTATCTAAAAAGTTATCTATTTTATGTTAGTAGTCTTTTATTTCTTTATATAGAATTCTAACATTATTAAGTATAGCTTATTCTATAGTAATATTCTCTAGTTTATATTTAAAAACTATAAGTTCTTTGTTTTTAAGGCTAAAGTAGCAACTTCTCTATCTTTAAAATAGTCTACTGTGTCTTTTGCCTATCTTAATAACGTTTTCTTCTATATAGCATTTAATTGCCTTATAGTAGTAGTTGCTATTAGTAATTATTTCTTCTTTATTCTCTATAGAGTTGTAGTAAGAAGTTGCTGCATAAATAGAAAGTTTAATATATTTATTATTATCTTTAGAACTAGACTCTAGATTCTCTATAAGTTATTCTATATTATTCGTAACTATTTTCTAGTTACTAGCATCTGCAGTATTAACTTTATAGGTAAGAATATTAACCTATTAAAAAACCTTATTCTTTATCTTATAGTCTCTTATAAAGTAGCCTAGTTTACTATAGTTATAGTAGTTCTTGCTACTATTTTTATAAAAGTAGTGTTTTTCTCTACTCTTTGCGTTCTACTGTTCTAGTAGCAGTTCTTTATTAAGATTTAAGAGATTTATAGCCTCTAGTCTAAAGTATCTACTTTGCGTGTTACTATAGATATGTTAGCTAGTATTAGGCTAATAATATTCTTCTTATTATCCTTAGTTTAGGTTGTTATGCTATTAGTTTCTTAGTAGATAGTTACTAGTAATAGTAACAACGTGCGTTCTAGGGTTATCTTAAAGCTCTTACTAAAGTTTATATAGTTATATATTAATATTAATAGAGATATTAATAAGATTATTAAGGTTGTTAACGCTTACGCTAGTGCGTATAAGTTTCTTCTTAACCTTAGGCTTTAGTCTCTGTCTAAATATAGTTATTAAGGTAGTATTATTCTAGTTAGTATTAGCAGTAAGCTGCTAAAACTCTATAGTATAGTTAGTAGCTAACTTGTTCTACTTAATCTTTTAAATATTACGTTAAGCAATAGTAGGTTTATTAGAAACTCTAAAAACTAGTTTAATCTTTTTCTTAAAGTTATTAAAGTTGCTTATCTATATATCTACGTCTTCTAGTGTATTACTAGCCTAGTACTACTATATAAAAGGCTTAATCTATTAGAACATCTTGCCTTATATATAACTAGTAATAAGAACTACTTATTTATTCTTAGAGATCTTCTTACCTTAGAAGGTAAAGAAGAGGTTCTACTATATAAGCTAGTTATTAAGCTTACTGTGTTCTCTATAGTATTAGTCTAGTTTATTAATATTTATAGTTAAAGTGTAGACAGTTGCCTCTATATCTACATCTATACTAGAGCTGCTAGAGATAGCGTAAGATTCTATAGTACTTATCTTAAAAGTGTTTAAAATATTAAGTTTTACAATTTAGACAAAGTCTATAAGTAATTATTTAATTAGGTCTTAGAGATAAGTACGTGTAGAGATTCTTAAAGAGGTAGTTGTCTAGTTAAAGACTATAGCAACTAAGGTTATAAAAAAGAGTATAAAGTAGACTATCTATTTTATAAGTAGAGTTAAGATATTCTAATAACAAAGTTAATTAATAAAGTTAAACATAAACTATAAGAGTTGTGTTTCTATAATCTATATACTAAGAAGATATAATACTTGTTAATAAGTAACTAGAGTTAGTCTAATAAAATACATAGAGATGCTTATAGATAAGTATATTATACTATGCTTATTAATAAGCAGTTATGTGTGTTATGCTTATTAATAAGTAGTTATATAATAACTCTAGGTATTCTATCTTTCTTTACTTATTATTTCTTTAGGGAGAAGTTAGAGGTTTAGTTAGATAATACTTATTACTATACTACTTTCTCTACATAGAATTATAACAGATCTTTAGAACTATTACAGTAGCTTAATAATATAATATAAGTTTAGTAGAAACAACGTATTCTGTTATAAGTACTAAAGAAACTTTAAGAAGAAATTATAGCTAGTTATTATAACAACCTATTATATAGATACTCTAGAATTACGTATATAATAGAACTTATTAAGAGATATTACAAGTTTAAGAACATAAAAGACAAGATTACTAAATATATTAAGAACTATATTAATTATTAACAAAATAAGTATAGTACGTATATAAGATATAGAGAAATATAGACTATAGAGCTACTAACAGTACTATAGATAAATATTACTATAGACTTTATTATATAGCTACCTGTCTCTAAAGACTCTATTATAGAATACACCTATAACTTAATCTTTATTATAGTAGACAGATTTACTAAGTATACTAAGATAATACCTTTCTAATATAATTATACTATAGAGTAATTAGCTTAAGTATTCTTAAACTAAGTAATTAGGTACTACAGCATACTAGAATCTATTATTAGTAATTAAGATAAGCTCTTTATATTAAATTATTAGATAACGCTGTTAGTAGCTATAGGTACTAAGAAGAAGCTATTAACTACCTATTATCTATAAATAGATAGATAAACAGAAAGAACAAATTAGACTATAGAAACATATCTATAGATTTATAGTAACTAGTAATAAAATAACTAGGTTTTGCTATTACCTATAGTATAGATTATATATAATAATAAATTATTAGAAGTAATAGATATAATACTATTCTTTATAAATTATAAGAGACACCTAAGTCTCTTTACTAGAAGTCTAGAAATAATAGTTTAGACTAAATTAGTAATATTCTTAGTAGCTAAACTAAAGAAAGTATACTAGAAATTGCTAGAAAATATTAGTAAGACTTAAGAATAAGCAATCTCTTATATTAACTAGAAAAGAAAAACAGCACCTTAGCTAAAAAAGAAGAATAAAGTCTATCTTCTTATAAAAAATCTTTAAATGCAAAGACTAATAAAAAAACTAGACTATATTAAAGTTAGACTCTTTTTTATTTCTTAGTAGATAAGCCTAGTTAACTATAGACTTAATCTACTAAAGAATATAAAGATCTACCTAGTGTTCTATATCTTCTTGTTAGAACCTACTAACTCTAGAACGCCTATCTAGAAGAACTTCTATTACTAAGCTAATAGTAAAGACT
>SAUA01000259.1:0-13861 GCA_004335185.1 Phoma sp. RAV-16-625 | reverse complement strand
AAATGCTCCTCCGTATACACATCATCATCCACGCAGGTGCCAGCGGCCACTGCCTCAATCGCTTCGCCTCACTACGTGCCCCGAACCTACAGTCGCTACAATATCTGGCCTCCTTGGCGCTTCCGCGCTCAATCCCCTTGATCTCCCTCTCGAGCAGTCGCGCCGTCCTTTTGTCGGGCAACACATCACCCAAGCCAGGGTCACTGAAATTCACCCCACCCGCGGCAGATGGAAAAGATGGCTACACCGCCAGCAAGTGGACCGGCGAAGTCTTTTTGGAGAACTTAGTCGCCTACCGGTAGCTGAATGGCGATCAGCAGGATCCAGCGACAACCCAGACCAACTCCCGTTGTCCACTCAGAGTCGCCGTGCACCGACCCTGCACACTAGTCAGTCCGCAGGTGCCTAATTCCGATGCCATGAACGGCGTTCTGCGCTACTCGCTCGCCGTTGCGCTGTGCGCCGCACCTCAAACGCGCAGAAGGTTACCGTGTCCGTGCGCGTGATGCCCGGATTCGCGTGACGCCCCGCCATCACCAAATGCACCAATCTTTGACGCGTCACAACACAACTAATACAGATCTAATTTAGTTAGCAATTTCAGTAATTAAATCCTTAAAACTAGGAGAAGAATTCTTGTATACTTAAATTGCAGCTAAGTATAGTGTTAATTGGTCAACGTTGGCTTAGAGACACTGAGGTAATTAGACATTACACGCAACTAAGATTATTAATTAATAATAGCTTAACCTATAACAGAAGATAGAGCTAGTAAAGTATATAGAATTACTTACAAGCTATTATTTACCATCTATATAAGAGATAATACAGAATTTCGCGTTACTAATAGCTTAAAAACTAGTCTCTAATAGCTAGGTTACGCGTTTTATTAACAAGTACTCTATCTATCTTATCTTGCGTTATTTAACTAGGATAGATTGCTAACGCCACAACGCTAATTTCTATAATAAATACAAGCTCTATTTTAATCTACTGTAGCTAAAGATCTCTAAATACTCTATTAAGAGTCGCTACATATATAATATAGATAAGAAAGGCTTTATAATTAGAATAACAAGTAGAATAAAACACGTGTTTAGTAAGCGTATATAGATAAAGAGCAAGATTAAAGCATTAATCTAAAATAGTAATAGAGATTAGTAGACTCTTATAGCGTGTGTGTACACTAATAGATTAGTACTACTACCTAGGCTTATCTACACGTCTAAAAAAGAAGAGATTAAATTAGACTAGATTACTAAAATTAAGCTAAAGATATACTTAGTAATAGTAACAGCGTTAGCCTTAGAATAGTTAAATAACAACATAGGCCTTGCGTAGCTTAAACAGGTGTTTAATTACTATACTAAAAAGAAGGTATAGAAGAAGTAGAGATTATTAATACTAGATAGCTATAAATTCTATATAATAATAGACTTTCTTAACTATTGTAACTGCTATAGAATTCTTCTAGCTGTACTCCTCTCTTACTTAACCTAGACGCTTTAGCTGCTTAATATAGTGCTATTTAAACCTCTATTAACAGTATACTTAAAAGTAGACTAGCGAAAAGTGTTGTAGTACTACAGTCTAGATAGAGGTTAGGTAGAGGCTGCACAAACTATATAGTAGAGGTTAGATTAGAGTTAAGCTAGTGTAGATAGAGGTTAAGTTAGAGTTAAACTAGTGTAGATAGAGATTAGGTTAGAGTTGCATAAATATAGGTTTAGATTAAGTTAGAGTATCTACAGAGGTTAGGTTCTAACTTAGTATTGTTATATTCTCTTAAATCTTAAATTAGCACATTACACATAATAGTAATACTTAGATTATTACAGCTACTTATTACAGTATATTATTCTAGTACTGCTTAGGCCTAAGCCTTTTCTAAGGCTGTTAACTAGGTTAAAAGGTTATATAACTCTAACTTAACTCTAGTATCTATTAACCTAACCTCTATCTAACCTCTATTATGTAGTACCTAACCTCTACTTAACTATAATTACATAATATTTTTATAGGTAGAGATTAGGTTAAGGTTGTCTCTACTTTGTAGTTAGGTTAGGGTTAGATTGTTATATAACATAACTTAACTCTAATCTAATCTCTACCTATTTACTAGTCTGCTTAAAAGTAGTTACAATATATATCTATAAGGCTTAAAACAACGCATCTATTACTAGATTAGAGTTCTTTAGCCTATTCTAGAAGACGTAGATGTCTAGCTTTACTAAAGAGCTAATAGTTAAGTTCTTTAACGCAATAGAGATCTATCTATTTAAACCTAATATTATTCTTAATTGCTTTGTTAAAACACTAGAGATCTTAGATTTAGATAATACCTTATTCTCTGTTTTTAGTAACAAAGATTAGCTTAAAATAGAGACATTATTGTAGAGAATTACTAAAGACAAGAAAAGTAATAAGGCTAAAAAGATAAGATAATCTATCTAATACATCTTAGTTAAAGCCTTACTACTAAAACACGAGATAGATAGCCTTAAAAGTACTTTTAAAAAGTAGAAGAAGTATAAAAAGAAGAACAGAGCCTTAGATTTACAGCAATAGAAGAAGTACTATAGTAGTGCAGTAATTTAGTCTTCTTTAAAGATTAAGAAAGCACGCTTCTATAAAAGAGTTAGAAAGCAAAAGAAGAAAAAGAAGGCGCTTAGAAAAGCAACTAATAAGAAAGTTTTAGCTGCTAAGAAGCTTATTAAGAAGAAGAAGAAGAAAAAGAAGCGTGTAGTAAAAGAGGTGGCTAAGAAGGTGCGTAAGAAGAAGAAGGCTGATACAGCAATTTAGAAGGCCAAACAGCAGGCTAGAAAGCAGCGTTAACAATAGAAAAAAAACGCTGCAAAAGCTACATAATTATCTTAAAAGGGTAAGAGGAAAGCCTTAGAAGCAATTTAGCTAAAAAAACGTTAAAAACGTGGTTCTATAGATGGTGTTGATGAACGTGGTCCCCCATCGCCGCCTCTGGCTGCTCTAGCCATCACCACCCGCTACGGCCGCCACGTCAAATTACCAGCTAAATTTAAGTAGCACATCTTTTTCGTAAGCAATTAATTACTACTACACTACAAAATCTCGTGATAATAACTATTGTGGGTGGCTGTAGAACCTCATCTCTATATGAGCGTTGAGGCGGTTGGCGGGGCGTCACGCGAATCCGGGCATCACGCGCACGGACACGGTACTTAGACTTCGGACCCCTGAACACCATCATCAGTAAGATAACAGCCGCAGCACTGGAACTAGCGACGCCCACCACCACGAACTAGGAGGTTGGTCACTAGTCGGAGATGTACTTCCGCCACCACTCCGGCGGCATCAAATCGCCGATAAGCGCGTTCAGGGCGCACTTGGAGTTGGAGAAAGTGTAAGGTGGCAGATATGACGAGCTCGATACGGAGGAGTGGATTGTGCGCGCTGGGCAGGACGGGCTGCATCCGTTTATTGTGGCGTACATTGAGGTGCTGCTTGAGAGTGGGATGCCGATGGTGTCGCCCTATATGGGGGAGGTTAAGGAGGGGTTTCGTTAGGGATCTCGATCGCCTCACAAAGTGGGGTGGTGGAGTTGGTTATGCGGGGTCTCGCTCAATAGAAGAGACTGTTAGCTTAGTACCGTATGTATAACACTTTTTAACACAAGATATGCTTGGGCGCTGTAGTCGCGTATACTTCTACTCAAACAAGCCGGAGGCGATAGGTCGATATTCCATTTGTACAGCTGGGCATGTCACAGCTTACTCGACTGAGCAGCGCCCGCGCGGACACCACCCCGTCCAGAGAAATATTGGGATGCTATTCAGCTCCTAACAGAAAGGTACCTTTTGCGAAAAGGCATACCACACTACAGTAAGTAACGTTATTGTTTACAACTTCCAGGTAAAAGCTTTGCTTAAACCTCTGCTTCTGTTTTAATTAATAAACCTGCGTATTCCAACGCAAGACTGTTTAGCGTAAAAGTGACTTTGGTGTTCTTCTAAAAAGTGCGTCGATGATTCTCTGAAATGAGTGACATGGTAAATCCAACGCATAGAGCTAAGCGCCGAACGTGATACCCACTCACGTGCCACTTTCGCAAAATTTTGCGCCCTATTGTCATCTCGAATAATAGCGCCATCCGCACGCACCATCTGTGCTCACTTTTATTACTAGATGCAGAACGACTGTGCAAGTTCGAGACCTTTCGCTCACTCAGCACCCGTATCTAGTAATTTTAGGAAGAATGTATCTACATTTTTGATGGACAAAACGGATCGAATGTGCACATTCTCTACCATCAACAAAGTTGAACTTTGAGATGCTCTTACAATCATGGAAAAACCTTCAAGGCACGCTGGACGTGACCTCAATCCTTTACGGCGCTGCCCTCTCAATTTCGCTATCAATCGTTGCCACTGTACTCCTGTTTTGGACCGACAACGTTACTACAACGCGCAGAAAGTTGAAGAATCTGTACAAGCTAGGCATGTCCGCCAGCAATATGGCAGACCAATACGATCGACAATACGCCGCACCGGAAGGCATCGTCACAAACGAAAGAATTTGCATCAAATCGCTATACATCCATCCTGTAAAATCATGTGCACCCGTCAAACTCGATCGCGCGCTACTTACAAAGGCTGGGTTCTTGTACGACAGGTGTTGTGCATTTGCGATCAGAGAGAATACCAAAAACGGAGCAGGCACGGAATGGCAGTTCATTAGCCAACGTACAAAGCCGAAGATGTGTCTCATAAAGACTGAACTATGGCTTCCAAGACCGAAGAGAAGTCTGCAGGATCCTTTGGTTCAGTCAAAGGGTTGCATTGTTCTCACATTCCCATACCCCGACACTCCTAATTGGTTCACCTTCATCACGGCACCTTTCCGCGCAATGTGTCGTTTGACAATGGGTCAGACTTCGCTCATCGTGCCACTTGATCCGAGACCTGCGCAGGTGGCCGACTTCAAGATGGATGTACAGGAATTCAAGATCCATTATCGACAAGCACACGGTCTCAACATGGGTAACGTTCCTTCAGTCGCGGCAGCGTTACCAAAGCTTAAAGAATTCTTGGGAATCAAAGAGCAACACGATTTAACTCTTATGAGATGCACAGCAGAAACTCTGACCCGTACGGATAAGAATCTTGCACCACTCAAAAACATTGGATCACCCGCAGTACACGGCTACACCGATCAACAACCAATCCACATCAACAGCTTGTCTTCAGTCCACGACTTGTCGAGTCTGTTACCTCCAGAAAATCAGCCTCTTGATGCCCTTCGCTTCCGCGCCAATATATGGATCACTGGTGCGCCAGCATATGAGGAAGAGACTTGGAAAAGGTATTGCATCGTACCAAAACGCCACGGTACGCAGCGAAGAGCTACTATCACGCCCAGTCTCTCCGTTGTCTGCCGAACATCTCGATGTACGATGCCCAACGTCAATCCGTCCAAGGGCACATTCGATGCAGACAATCCGCGTGCGGACAGGAAGAAAGGCAAGCCACAGCCAAGCGCGACGCTGGTGGAACACCGTACGGTTGAAAACGGGAATAGAGCGGCGCTTGGGTACATAGGGATGCATTGCGTGCCCGAGGATTCGAGCTTAGAGGAAGCGGAGATGCAGGGCGAAGGGCTTTATATCGAAGTTGGAGACGAGATTGAGGTTCTTGAACGAGGGTCGCATCTGTATGGGTCTACAGGCAATGACTATTAGCACGCGTGGATCATGAGCAAACGTTGAAACTAAGCAACTGAAAAACAAAATCAACTTTCAATTCACAAATTTATGTGCACTGTACTGTCGGAACGTGCAATCGACGTGTTGATGTTGCATCACTCATTTCACACGTCGACTGTGGGTTAGGATCCTGTCATAGAATAAAAGCATGGTAAATTACCAAACGGTCTCAACGTCTCAGCAAAGGGCATGGACTCTTTCTCCAACTTATACTCTCTCTATATAGTTACATACAGAGCTGTACATAATAAATTGTAACCATAACTCTATACGAACAATTCTGACATATGATTAATTTATTGCTGGTGTTCCCGTGAGCTTAGTATTAGCTCTCCGTTTCTTCGTCTCTCCCATAAGGTGTTATCTCGATCAAAAGTTACCATATCAAAATCGATTTGAGAGCTTCTTTCTTGCCAAATCAACCTTGCTTCCTCAAGCTCCTCCCACTGGACCTGTCTATACGGACATTGAAACACCCATTCAGTCCGCATAGAAACAATTTCTGTCAGGTCTATACCGGGTTTGTGCTTGAACCAGTAAGGTTTAGCATATGTCGAAGCAAACCTTGCCTCGTTAGATGCTCGGAAATAGAACGCCCAGCCTTCGTATTCCTCAAACTTGTCGTCGAAAATACCACGGTAAGACTTTCGTTGATGCGTCGCATTAAATTCCAGATCGAAATACTCGAGCTTCGGCATACGCGCCACAGCGCGCGCGATACTTAGCGCGAGTTGATCGAAGAGCTTAGGTTCGGGCCGCGTTAGGAAGTATCGGTGGGGTATCGCGCCCGCAAGCCGGTACAGCGTGTCTTCGGCAGTCAGCTCCTTAGAGTCCGAATCCTCATACCTGGCGGGGTCATATCTGTAATGATCAGGGTAGTCTTCATCACTGCGAAACCAGTAATTGCCTGTCGGTCTTTCAAATCCAGTAGCGACATCGAGTACTCTGAGGTTTGGCCATGTTGACATGCACATGTTGTCGGCAGAACTCTCCAGATCCCAGAAAAGAGACGCAGTGATATAGCTGATGCGTAGAACTAGTGTCGTGAGGCTGGTCGACAAGTAGTGTATGGACCTTGACAGAGTATCTTTGCCTCCAACAAGGAAGTTTCGCGGCTGAACTTCATGATTTTCAATAACACCGTATTCGAGGCTAAGATGCAAAGTATTGAGTTGTGTATTAAGTGCCGATAGATTGGTTGAGAGAGCTGGAATAGTAAGCGAGAGTACTGGGTCTGATAAAGCTTCTTATCTGAAATTCACCTTGACGAAAATGTTTCCTGAGCTGCGGCCATCTTTGCTCCCAATCCACACCAGTGCAGTCCAGCGTTGTCAGCATAGGAAGGGTACTCGCAATCTTGCTTGTCACGACTGCTGACCACAATTCCGTATCTTCGTTAACAGCCTCCCAGACCCGCAAAGACCTAACCTATATTTACGTCAGTAGTATAAATAACTATCTATAGAGGATCTAGTTGTGGCATCCACTTATTGCGAGGTTATAATTACTAGACTTTAGTATGTATGATAATCTTTATTAAGTAATCAACTCTACTGATTGTAAGGCAAGTGCTTATAATGTTTAATTATTCTAGAACGTGCATATAAGTATTGTTTTTAGTGTCTACTAAAGATTATGCTGATAAGACGAGAGTGTACACCTCTATAGTGCTTTTAATTGCTAACTGATCGGCGTCGCAGGTTAGGTAGTTAACGCTGCCTCGTTAGGAAAGGAGTTTCTAATGGCTGTCTAAAGCTGCCGGAGAGAGAGCTAATCAATTGATCATACAATTTGGCTGTAACTGTATAAAAAGCAACTGAAGCGGAATCGACTTAAACTCCTTATGATTTGCCAAACTATAACCAGCGGGAGTGGTGCGGATATAGGCCCCTGCTTTGTTACTGAGCGCTCTATCAGCGTATGTGAATTACTCGGTGTTATGCAGATTGGTGTTTGAATGGAACGAAGAAGCGGATCCAGCTGTACACGCACACACATACAATGTGACTACTGTAGCTCCTGGCACGTTGTCGTCAAAGCACCGACGAGTGTGATTACGTCCAACAAAAAGGGTTACGTGTAAGCAGGATGCCGGTAGTGTCATCCTATTGCAAGGCTCACATAGGTAGCCGCTGTCCGGTACCAAGCAACGCCATTGCGGGACATTGCGCTGGGACACGACGCGACACGGACACGCAACACCACCCACGCCGGGGCAAGCCTTTGATAATTGATGCGTCTTCTAATCTGTAGCAAAAAGCGGTTAATCAGCGGGTTCACTCCGTTTGAGCTCTTGATCGTCTGCCTAACACGACACACCTTTTTACGCTTAACATCGCATAGAAGCTGTACGTCAGGCCAGTGCTATTTGGCTGGGTTATCTTTGTTGAGGCTCTGTGTTCTTGTCTAGAGACTCTGTCCTGAGGCGCCCTGCGCACGAGTGGTCACAAAATCAGTAGCCATCCCTTAGAAGAGTGAGAAAACAAGTACAGGGGGAGAACAACAAGAAAAAATCCGATCTCAATTTAAACACCTAACGATTATCTTAAATATACCTAGCTGTTGCAATTCTATATTAGAGGACAGTAACGTAAATTCTATTAACTAGAACTTTTAGAAGCTTTCTAAGTAACCTTATCTCTAGCGCATTAAGACCAACATATCTATTCAAACTTGGTGGGACATGACAGAACCTTAGGCAAAACGCAAGTTTCCTGGATTAACAATGAATGCTAGACTGCACTGGGGGGACTATATACAAGATATAAGGCAACAGGCGACAAAGACAGTGAACGTTATGGACTGCCTCGGCGGAACTAAAGACGTAGCGACGCCCACAAAGAAGGTACTCTAGCACCATGAGGGGTTGGTGGAGAGATCATGATGACAATGTTAATGAAGCGTCCATGGTCTGCTGATTTTTCGCATCCGGGCATAGCTACGGTCATCGCGGCTGAAACCGAGCAGGAAAAAACGACCACGAGATTAGCCAGCGTCAACCAATTTGTCTAGGACTGGTGGTAAGAAAGTTTCGAGTTCTGGTCACGTCATTGATGCTCAAGACTACCTTGCCTTGTGCATGGCCTCTGAGAATGCGATCGTATGCCTGTCGTAGCAATAACAGTGATTAAATCCTACTGAGGTTGTACCACCTTCTGGGCGGCTTCTATTCCGACGCAAGAGTCTAGTTGCGCTTGTAGAGTTCCCCGCTAGCTCCTCCACATTGGCCAGGTTTGCTGCTGCAGCTACTTGAATGTAGGGCCTAGGGATACCACCACAGCACATTTTTGAACATGGTTGCAATAGTGCTTAACATTCCAGGATAGGTGTAACTGTAACCAGCGGTGACATATGGTTTGCCTTTGGCAAGGAATTTTGGGGCCGCGTAGTGAATATCTTGGAAATCTCACCGCGTCGATTACGGAGTCACAATGGGCTTTGCCGAAGAACTTGGCAAGATATGCATAAACAGACGCGTGAAGATTGTAGTCGATGATCTGAAACTAGACCGTTTCCGTAGGAGGTTTGTCTGATTTATCTTCTTCTTAACCCAGTCCACGTTGCTGCTGGAACAGAGCGCAACGATATTTCCTGAAGGACCGACTATTTCGCCCTCAGCCTTCAAGTCCCTGACCTGGCAACTGCAGCGGAGAAACGTAAACCTCAGTTCGCTTGTGCAATCGCCGATGGAGCTGCCCTGACGTGCGTTACCCCGCCGCAGCCCTAGAGTAGGCAGGCTG
Source organism: Phoma sp. RAV-16-625 (assembly GCA_004335185.1). Taxonomy (NCBI): domain Eukaryota; kingdom Fungi; phylum Ascomycota; class Dothideomycetes; order Pleosporales; family Didymellaceae; genus Phoma; species Phoma sp. RAV-16-625. The sequence goes on along the minus strand of SAUA01000259.1, from coordinate 4,384 downwards.
TTCATTGGTTACTAGGCAGACTGTTGTGAAGGCGCATCTGTATCACCACGCTTTTTTCCGTTCTGGAAAGGCGGGGTTACACTAGGTTCAAGCATAGTGGGATACGGTTCCATCCAATAAAAAGACTAGCTGCTGTTCCACGTTACGTTGCGGTAGCTAGCCGTTTAGGCGACCATGCATGGGGTTACACTAAATTTAAGCGTAGCGGGGCACAGGCCCATCCAATGAGGAGACTAGCTACTGATCCAGATTGCATTGCGGTATCTAGCTGCATTTCAGCGACACCATTGTCTAACTGCGTTGCAGAGATGTTCGCAAATATGTGTCCAATACCTTTGAATATGACGCATGTGTTGTATCAACGAGAGCACTGCAGTCATTAATGACACATTGCGTTGATGAGTACGCGCTCGGCGCATTTACACGTTTGAGCGAGCATACAACCTGCGAATAACTTACTCACAGAGCTCTTAAATAGCACTAATGCGTTTGAAAAGGCAGTGGCTGGAAGCATTAGGTAAATAATGAGGCGAGCATAGCCCTGCGTTGCCGGAATGCAGGGGATCCACACCTTAATTGCAAGGTTTCGAAATATCCAACGCACCTGTAAAGTATCAGTAAGATTGTATCTTTCATTCTCAATGGAGTTACATGAGGTATAGATCATCGTTTTCAGGTGAACCTGTAAGGAAGTTAAGTCTGCAATCGTACATACTTGCATCGTCGACCTCACCTACGGAGATGTTCAGCAGGCTTTAGAAGCAAGCAGAGCGGCATTTACAAAACAGTATGATGGCTCTAAGTTTAGTAATAGTTTATAGAAAGTTGGTCTTTTCGGCATCAACACCACGTTTCTTGCTCTGGAGGAGAGCAGCAATTACTAAGCTTGTCCCAATCTCTGAGGTAAGTTGACTTCAATGGGCGACTGAGCCCTAAGACGTTACCATCATTTTACTACAACCTCAAATTATAACATCTTGATTGAATCGTAATAACAGTCCTAACAATCAGCACTTTTCTAATGACCACATTCGCTTAGCATTTAACGCGTTTACTGTGCTGACACTCGTGCTGACTCTCCGCACTTCCTCAAGCATAGACTGCCCTATAGGCCGTACTAACGTTACCATCAATTCAATGCCAGCTCCGTCTAAAGTTTACTAGAAGGTGGCACATATCTTGTATATGTTTACACGCTATGTTAAGCTGCAATTTCGCAAGTTTCTGTCGGTAAGCCTCCAAGTAATCTAAGCGCTTGCCTTCTTCACACCTTAGCAAGCCGTCTGTTTAGATTAGTAAGAGATTCTTTACAAATATCTTCTCTAAAACCAAAGCTAATTATGCAGCGCTTATTAAGCGAGGTTAAAAGATGTTGGGGTATCAATCGGACCGTACAAGACAAGACTATACCCACAACAGACTACGCTAGTCTAGTCTGCCTCAGGACAAGTATATATGGTACTGTCGTAGCTAGATAGCAATTTAGCGCAGTTTCCCATTGTTCCCTACAGCGGCTGGCTACGCCGCCATAAAAGATGCTACGCTTGCGATGGTGTCCAGACGGCTTGTGCACTGCTAATGCTGAGGTGCGCTCTAGTGGCCCATGTTTCAGCAATAAAGGCACCGCCATAACGCTTGCCGCTCACTATTTCCGTGCCTGCAATGCACATGTCGCCGCAGAACGCCCTGCTAGAGGCTATTCGCCACAATTGCAACAGAACCCTCCCATCACAGCACAGCTGAGGGAAAACAATTACCGCTCACTTCAGCTGCTCACGCTAGGCAAAGTGGAGCCAGTCAAACCCTATGTGATGAGTCGAGCATCTCACGTCGAGCATGAGGATTCGTAGGAAACAACGTTCGAGATTCTTGCTCTGCAAGCTATTGTGTTGTTAGCATGGGGCTATCAGACCAGGGAAAAGTGCCACCATAATAGCGCTTCCTACCTGCCTTTCTCACCGCTTGGTTTCTTGTATGCACGACAAGAAAGAGACGTGCAGAAGCGCTTTTTAGGGGTATTTCCTCTGCTTGATTGCTTGTATGATTGTCCGAAAGGAAGTCGCAGAGGTAGGTGCTCTCCGCACTACAGACAGATAGATTAAGGGTTGTAAGTTTGAGCATCCATGTAAGCCTAGGCGGGACGTTGAGCCGAACAGACAATGGAAAGGTGCCCAAGTTTTTGGTGTTCGCGTAGACGTAGGCGTATGCCCAACAACGTATTTGCCTAATTTAATAGTAGTAGCTTAGCTTTACAAGGCGCAGTCGTTGCACTATTACTTACCTAATGTGACAAAGTTTTCCATTTGCAGAGCACAGCTTTAAGCATAGAGTAAGAGAATTTAGACGTACCACGTAGACGGGGTTTAGGAAGGCAGTAAGCGCGTTGATACCTCCACCAGCCTCTGCTAGGTTACCAGCAGCTTTCACATCACATGAGGCATCAGCAAGGAGGCCTGCGCCAGCAGGCTGGGTGGCTGTAGCTGGAACAATAGCTCCAAATGCGAAACTGTTATCACAAAAACATGTATTCCCGTTCTGGATTGCGAAAAATTTGAAGAGAGCACATGTGCTCTGGCAAAGCTCTTGGGTCTGAAGGGGACTTTGGACAGGTTCGAATTCTGTCGAGAACAGGCCAGCAGCTAAACAGCCGATGTATGAACCTTGTAGGAGAGGTGATATGCCGGCGGCTTGGCTTGTTCCTATAGAGATTTCTACGGTTGGTCCTAGGGAAATGCCTACGGTTGGGAGAACGTTGTTGATGATATTGAACGGGTCCTGTCTGATTAGCAGGTCATGTTTTCGAGAGCTTACCGGTTTTCCTTCGGTTTCTCCAAAAGAAAGGAGAATGACAGCTGCGACAACGTCGCGAAGCAATTTTCCCATAGTGAGTAAGCTTCCTTCTTCACAAACGAAAAGAATACAATTTTTTTTTATTACTTGACTTTTTATACTTGACCTGTAAAGATTGTAGTGCTGTAGCAAGTGGGGAAAGTGTTGAGAGGGGGGTATGGTGAGATGTGTAGAGAGTGGGAAGGATCACAAGGCGACCGCGGCCGCGAGAGTGTTTATACAAGTTCAGCTGTGAAGCGCAAGCAAGGGAGGGAGTAAAACTTTAGCATCATCAATTTATCAGATCTCCCACCTTTTCTGGAAGCCAGTACCCGTCCGCATGAAGGAATGTGGCTTTGTGCGCGTTCCAATCCGCTCAACTGTTATAGGCAACAAAAAACAAATTCGACGCGATGATTGGTAAGTCCCGCAGCCGACTTGAGCAAAGAATGCATCAGGATGATGACGAGAACGCCGACTGACCTCCAGGCTATTTTCTCACCAAGTTGATGATAGGTGTGGTGATGTTGACCTTGACGTGGACTGTGAGCACTTTTTCGATCTATGGCGCAGTCTATTGGGTGGAGGGAGAGGAATGAGTCAGGTTAGACAAACCATGCTGGGACGACAGACAAATGGATTAATTCTTATCTCGGCAGGCAGCCGAAAAACGACCATGGCTGGGTACGAGCCTGTGCCGAAGCATGTATAGATAGAACTAGACGCTTTTGCAAAGCCTGCGAAACATTCACCGGAGGCCGTGATATTATAGCGGGAGTCGAACAGGTGCAGAGCAGCAAAAGATTTGCACCACTGCCTGACATCAATTAATACGTCATGTCATGCTGAAACTATTTACGGACCGAACGTTGTCTTTTCTCATAACCACATAAGTAGTTGCGACCCCCCAGCCGCTATACAGGCCTCGAATAACATTCAGAGTCTGTTGGATACTGTCGTTCAGTAATTTTCAGCCAACCTAAATAAAGGTGCAGCGCACTCCATACTGCGACACAGCAAAGTGTCTATGTAACTAGTCTTTAAGGTACTTACAGGGCAGTTTAGAAGATTAGTTAACCACCTTACTTATATAGCAACTACAAGACCTCCAATAGTCTGTTATAGGCATTAGCTTATAAGCATGAAAATTAAGCTTGTCCTTAACTTTGTATCTATTAGTCTAGATAGCAGACGCACGAATTCTTTTGCTTTAAAGTTGGTGACAGATTATTTGTTGTCTTTTTATTTTATCTTTTTCTTTATCTTTTCTCTGTTAGGCAAAAGCACTAGTCCTACATTTGTGTTAGTAACTTAGAAGAACTCGCTGCGAACCAAGGGCACTTGCTTTAAGGTTCAAACAATTGGGTTAATGCAATACAAGTAACTAACCCCGCTTGACCACTACAGCCTGATGTTCCAAAGTTCTTGCACAGGGACTCGATCTCCATCCTATTCGCTTAAGTAGGGATTCCAAAAAAAAAAAAAAAAAAAAAAAAAAAAAAAAAAAAAAAAAAAAAAATTAAAATTACCCCCACCAAAAAACAAAAAAATATAA
>SAUA01000258.1:0-13949 GCA_004335185.1 Phoma sp. RAV-16-625 | reverse complement strand
CCTCGCTCCTGCTTTTTTTTTTATGCAAACGCTTCCTACGATTGCTTCTCCGAGTATCTCGACTCTTCCCTCTCTGGGCCTGCCTGCTGGAGGTCTTCCCACTCTTCCCTCGCTGGGCCTGCCGGGTCTACCGGGTCTGCCCACTGGAGGCCTCCCAACTCTTCCCTCGCTAGGCCTGCCTGCTGGTGGTCTGCCCACCCTTCCCTCTCTGGGTCTGCCGGGTCTGCCGGGTCTGCCCACTGGAGGTCTTCCAACCCCGACTCCTCCAAAACTGCCTACTGGTCTTCCCACCCTTCCTTCGCCTGGCTTACCAGCAGGAGGCCTGCCATCAGGAGGGTCGCCAACAGGAGGTCTTCCAACTCTGCCGCTCCCGGGTCTCCCATCTCTTCCTATTGGAGGTGTAGCTCTTCCTTCACTTGGACTGCCTGCTGGTGGTCTTCCTACCCTTCCCTCGCTGGGTCTCCCTGCTGGAGGTCTCCCTACACTCCCCTCCCTGGGTCTGCCTGCCGGAGGTCTTCCCACTCTGCCATCTCTTGGTCTGCCTGCCGGTGGTCTCCCCACACTTCCCTCGCTGGGTCTCCCTACACTCCCCTCGGTAGGCCTACCCGCTGGAGGCCTACCGACTCTTCCCTCTCTAGGCCTTCCTCTCGGAGGCCTTCCAACTCTACCTACCGGTCTGCCCACGCTTCCCGGCCTTAATCTTCCAGGTCTACCTACTGTGCCGAAGCCAACAACCCTTCCAGCTCCAATCAAGCAGATTGCCGCTACAGATGCCTGTCTTGCACGTCTCCCGCTTGCGTACCGTCAAGCCCTAGTCAGCGCTTGCTTTTAGGGCCGCTAAGAATCTAATTCAGATACTGCACCTTCGTGCATAGTGACAGGACATGTTAAAGCGGGATCACAAGTTACCACAGCCGCAGTGAAAGTAACAGTAGTAGAATGGTTGTAGTTACGCGTTTAAATAACTACACTATAAACAACGAATTTATGTAACTCTTTGCAGGTAATTCTAAATACAAAATAGCTTACCTAAATCTTCTTTCAGCGCATATCAGATTCTATTCCTCTTGCCTATACAAAGTTAGTATTACATACTCTTAAAACTTAGATATGTTTAATTTGTCTTAATATACTCTATAGGCAAGCTACTTACTAAGTAAAAACCCTACTTTTACTAAGTCTCTACTAAAATCTACTCTATTATAGTCTAAAACAATCTAAATCAGTGCTATAAACTATAGTATAGTTTACAATATTACTTAGAAACTACTTATATCTCTTTCTTATATATTTGTGTATTATATCTAGTTTTACTATACTATTTATTACGTCTTTAGTAAGACTTATTTACTCTAGTTTATATCTACTTCTTTATCTTCTTACTATTACTTTACACTTTAAACTCTTTTAGAGCTATTAATTACTAGCTTTTTTTTTTTTTTTTTTTAAATTTTTAAATTTTTATTTTTTTTTATAATTTTTATTATTTATATTTTTAATTTTTATTTTAAATTTTTTTTTTTTTTTTATTTTTATTTTTTTTTTTTTTTTTTTTAACTATTAGAGTTTTTCTTTCTTAATCTACTTTTGTTTGTATAATTAGAGAAAATAGTATAGTAATAAGTACTATTTAACTAAATCTCTAATCTCTCTCTAGAGAAATAAAAAAGTAGAGAATAATAAAACATCTAGAGTTATTATATAACTACTTATTAATACGTATAATATATACAACTACTTGTTAATAAGTAGAGTATACTATACTTATCTATAAGTGCTCTTATATATTTTACTAGACTAACTCTAGTTACTTATTAATAACTACTATATCTTTTTATATAATAAAGCTTAGAGAACTATACTTAGATAATATACTCTACAGACAAGCTAGTTACTAGATAAGTTAGTTACTTTTACTAAGCCTCTACTAAACTCTACTCTATTATAATATTAAACAATCTAAATTAGCGCTGTAAACTATAGTATAGTCTATAATATTATTTAGAAACTACTTCTATTTTTTTCTTATATATTTATGTATTATGTCTAGTTTTACTATACTATCTATAGTATGTTTAGAAAAGCTTATCTACTTTAGTATATATCTACTTCTTTGTTTTTTTACTATTACTACACGCTCTAAACTCTTTTATAGCTATTAATTACTAGCTCTTTTTAACTATTAGAGTACTTTCTTTTTTAATCTACTTTCTTTTATATAATTTTTATTATATAGCTATCTTATTAGTAGCTTAAAGCTTAGTAATCTTCTATTATACTAATACTAGCTTATATGTAATTATAGCTATTCTCTTTAAGATCTTCTTAAACGCTTTAACTATAGAGATAGGTAAGCTATCTATATATCTCTAAATTCTTATCTTTATAAGTGTTAATTTTAACCTAAGTTTAAGAGTGTTACTTAGAGTTTGCAACTACTAGAGCTTATTATTAATAGATAGTAGTAGTAATAGCATGCGTAGCTTTATATTAAGGCTACTTATAATCTATTATAAATTAAATAGAACTAGTTTAGCGTCTTAGAACTCTCTCTAAATATTTCTAGAAGTAATTATAGTATTATAGGCGTGTATAAAGTATAGTAGAAACTTAATTTTATAATACAGTTAATCTAGGTATATTTCTATAGTCTAATTTATTCTTTTAGTGTATCTATCTGTCTATAGGTAATAGGTAGTTAATAGCTTCTTCTTAGTACCTATAGCTACTAATAGCGTTGTCTAATAGGTTAATATAAAAAGCTTATCTTAATTACTAATAATAGATTCTAGTATACTATAGTACCTAATTACTTAGTCTAAAAATACTTAAGCTAGTTGCTTAGTAGTGTAATTATATTAAAAAGGTATTACCTTAGTGTACTTAGTAAATCTATCTACTATAACAAAGATTATATCATAGGTATATTCTATAATAGAGTTCTTAGAAACAGGTAACTGTATAATAAAGTCTATAGTAATATTTATCTAGAGTGCTATTAGTAGCTCTATAGCCTATATTTCTTTATATTTTATATATATACTATACTTGTTTTATTAATAGTTAATATAGTTCTTAATATATTTAGTAACCTTATTCTTTATATTTTAAACTTATAATATCTTTTAATAAGTTCTATTATACACGTAATTCTAGAGTGTTTATATAGTAGATTGTTATAATATCTAGCTATAATTTCTTCTTAAAGTTTCTCTAGTACGTATAATAGAATATACTATTTCTATTAGACTTGTATTATATTATTAAGCTACTATAATAGTTTTAAGAATCTATTCTTGTTAATTTCTAGTATAGCGTGCTTATTAATTATTTTTATTTCTATAAGGTTATATTGTTAACTAAGTATATTAGCTCTACTATTATCTTTTTCTAGAGTATATAGTATCTTAAACTTATATCTTTCTAGTAGTTCTAACTATCTAACTTATCTTCTATTGAAAACCTTAGTTATTATAAAGTGTACTAGATTCTTATAGTCTGTGTATATAGTAAGGTCTAAATAACTCTCTATATAGATTCTCTAATGTTTTAGAGCTAATATAATTACTATAAGCTCTTTATTGTGTATATTGTAGTTTTCTTCTAGTTCTTTAAATTTTTGTAAATAGTAGATAATTAGATACTATAGGCTATCTTATTCTTGTAATGTATAAGCTTCTAATACTAAGTCTAAGATATTAGTCTTAATCTAAAGTAGCTTTTTACTCTTAAATATAATTATTAGAGGTAGTTCTATGTATACTTATTTAAGTAACTAGAAGAAGTCTTTTTATGCTTATTTCTATCTAAATAGAACATTCTTCTATATAAGCTTAGTAAGTAGTAGTACTTTTATAGAGTAGTCTTTAATAAAGTGTTAGTTAAAGTTAATAAAGCTAAGCAATTTCTAGATTCTCTTAACTATTTTTAGCGTTAGCTAATTTCTTATAATCTAAATCTTTTTTAGGCTTATCTTTACTCTATGTTTTTCTATAAAATAGTGTTACGATTCTGTATAGAAGAAATAGTATATTAATAAGTATTATCTAACTAAACTCTTAACTTCTCTCTAAAGAAATAATAAGTAGAGAAAGATAAAACATTTAAGATTATTACATAACTACTTATTAATAAGTATAATATACGTAACTACTTATTAATAAGTATAGTATAATATACTTGTCTATAAGCACTCTTATATATCTTATTAGATTAACGTACTCTATAGGCGAGCTAGTTACTAAGCGAGTTAGTTACTTTTGCTAAGCCTCTACTAAACTCCACTCTATTATAATCTAGAATAATCAAAATTAACGCTACAAACTATAGTATAGTTTATAATATTATTTAGAAACTACTTCTATCTTTTTCTTACACGTTTATGTGTTATGTTTAGTCTTACTATACTATCTATAGCGTTTTTAGAAAGGCTTATCTACTTTAGCGCGTATCTACTTCTTTGTCTTCTTACTATTACTACGCGCTCTAAACTCTTTTAGAGCTGTTAATTACTAGCTCTTTTTAACTATTAAAGTATCTTCTTTCTTAATCTACTTTCTTTTGTGTAATTTTTGTTGTGTAGCTGCCTTATTAGCAGCTTAAAGCTTAGCAATCTTCTGTTGTGCTAACACTAGCTTGTGCGCAATTATAGCTGCCCTCTTTAAAACCTTCTTAAACGCTTTAACTATAGAAGTAGATAAGCTATCTATATGCCTCTAAATTCTTGTCTTTATAAGCGTTAATTGTGACCTAAGTTTAAGAGTGTTGCTTAGGGTTTACAACTATTAGAGCTTGTTATTAATAGGTAGTAGTAGTAATAGCGTGCGCAGCTTTATATTAAGGCTGCTTATAACCTATTATAGGTTAAACAGAACTAGTTTAGCGCCTTAGAACTCTTTCTAGATAATTCTAGAAGTAATTATAGCATTATAGGCGCGTATAAAGCATAGTAGAAACTTTATCTTTGTAATGTAGTTAATCTAGTTACGTATAAGTATTTTAGCTTAGCGCCTATACGTCTTCTTTAAAGCAGTAAAACAAGCTATATTAAGAGACTATATAAGATATAATAAGTAGAGAGGCAAATAGAGAGTAATTATGTTGTTATTCTTATAGTACTACTAAAATTTAAGAGAGTTATAGCTTTTATAACTATTAATAATAAGTAAATAGTAGATACTAACAGTACGCTTCTTTATATATCTATTAAAGTAGTTTATCTAGTCTAGACTAAGCTTATTAGTAGTCTAGCTATTATTAGAAACTCTAATAATCTAGTTTTAAGGCAGATTCTCTTCTTTATACTAGACAGAGAGGTGGTAGTAGGCCTTAAAGATAAAAAAGATAGAAATAGTCTATTCTTTAGCATTAATATCTACTATAGCTATAGCCTACTTCTAGTTGTCTAGCTAGACTGTCTTTAGCTAACCTTATTATTCTAAAGCTATAACAACTGCTTTTTAGAAAATCTAGCCTATTATAAAGTCTGTCTTATTAAAGTTATACGTGTTTTTATTCTAGATGCTATACTTAGCTTTAGTATTGGCTACTAGGCTAAACTAGCTCTATAGAATCTTAGAATTCTTATAGAAGGCTCTCTTGTAGTCGTACTTGCAATTAAACTTAACTATAAGCTCTAGATGCTGCTTAACAAACGTACTAGGCTAGTTTACACTAATAGAATCTAGATTACGCTTAGCGTGTAAAGAATTAGCTATAGTAGCTATATCTAAAAGCTAAGAGAAAAACTCTTGCGTGTCTAGCTTAAAAACATATATAATAATTACTCTCTTCTTATTATTATCTAGCTTCTGCGAGTTAGCTATAGAATTAGCGCGTAAAAGTTATTCTACGTGTTAGTTGCTTAGTGTTATTTAAGACACTCTATAGATAGCTGTTGCGTGTTACTAAGAAAATATCGCGTCTTATTTAAGAGCCTAAAGCGTAAGCTATATCTAAGCTTCTTTTAACACGTCTAAATAGTGTTGTTAAGAAGACATTAGTATATAAAAAGTAGTTTAGTAGAGGCTTAGCAAAAGTAACTAACTTACTTAGTAACTAGCTCGCCTATAGAGTACGTTAACTCTAGTTACTTATTAATAAGCACTATATCTTCTTAGTATATAGATTATAGAAACACAACTCTTATAGTTTATATTTAATCTTATTATTTAAGTTTATCTTTAGAATCTTAACTACTTTTAAATTAGATAGTTCTCTCTATACTATTTATTACGCTCTATTATTATAAGCTTTAGTTAGTTAATAATCTCTCTCTAATCTTCTATATCTTATTTATATCTAAGAACTAATAGAATCTGTGCTTATAGTCTTTAAGTAAAGTACAACTTTAATAGATAGCTAAGAAATTCTACTTCTTTTTTATACTATTTACACTTTTCTAGCTTTAGGTAGAGATCTACTCTTTTTAGATAGTCTAACACTTTCTTAATATAGATTATATATTCTTCTAGTATCTTACTATACACTAGAATATTATTAAGATATACTACTATTATTCTATCTAGGTGCGCTCTTAACATGTTATTAATTAGAGCCTAGTACGTAGCTAGTGCATTAGGTAGTCTAAATAGTATAACTAGATACTTATAATAACTATAATAGATTCTAAATACTATCTTCTATTTCTTATCTTTCTTTATATATATATAAGGTTGTACGCTCTGCGTAAGTTAAGTGTAGTAAAGTACTATACTCTACTAAGTCTATCTTATAACTTCTTAATATTTAGTAGTAGGTATTAATTCTTAATTATAATATTATTAAGCTTTTAGTAGTTAATATATAGACGTAGTAAGCTGTCTTTCTTAGCTATAAAGATAATAGAAAATTCTACTAGAGATTCTAATTCTCTAATAAATCTTTTCTTAAGATTCTTTTTAATATACTTATATAGAATCTTAAGTTTCTTTTCTAAAAGTCTATATATAGATCTAAAAAGCAGTTTCTTCTCTTTCTAGAGCTTAATATTATAGTCTTATAGTTTATACTATAGTAATATCTTTATAGTCTTTTTATACTAGAAGAGTTCTATATAGCTCTTATATTTATCTAGAGTTTTAGAAGATATACTATTTTTTTTTTTAACTACTAACTATTATTTCTTTATACTATAGTTAACTACTCTATCTTAGTACGTCTTATATATTAAAGAGATATTATTAATCTTCTTCTTATCTACTAACTATAGTATACGTTACGTAGGTATTAGTGCAGCTATATAGTGCTTATATCTATTAAACAAGATTTATTACTTCTTCTAGTTAACATGTAGATTATATTCTTATAACTATAGTAGTTCTAGTATAACATTATAGGCAGCTGTTTTAAGAATATTAAGGTCTAACTTCTCTTTATAGTCTTATATTCTTAAAAAGACACTTTAAACTTTAAGTATAATTCTTTCTTTCTCTAGTATTAGCTCTCTATTAGCTACTTATAATAGGTATAGTTTTTTCTTATACTATAGTTAAAGTCTAGCTTCTTCTACTACTATGTAGAATATATAGTTTCTCTAGACCTCTAAATCTAATAATACTAATAGCTCTACTCTATTTAGTATAATAGTAAGCTTAATAAGGTATTTAGTTCTAATAGAATAAATAGATTAATCTCTAGCGCTCTTTAGCGCTGTTCTAAAAAAGACTTGGTTTTAAATTTATTATATTTCTTATATTCTTAGTAAATCTTATAGTTCTAATTTAGGTAGTTCTACTAGTGCATATTATAGCACTATCTATTAACTACTAACTATATCTAAATAATTACTTAAGAGTTGTCTATTCTAGAAAAGTAGACATAATTACGTTTATTAATAAGATACCTTTTATATAGGTTGTTTTAATAGTTATACTACTAAATATAGTAAGAGTAGTAACCTAGAGAAAACTATCTATAGTTTAGCTTAGATTCTTAGTATATACTATATTAGTTATTACTAAAAGCTGTCTATAACAGTTCTCTATATCTTAGATTTCTAACATCTAGTTTATACTAGAGTTATAGGCTAAGTAGTAGTAGAAGTAATATTAGTAAGAGTTACTATTCTCTTATACACTATAAGCTATATTATATCTCTACTTCTATCTAGTGTTAGTTCTTAGCTTCTTCTAGATTGTTTAATACTTATTAGTAGTTGTTAGTCTACTACTTAATCTACTAAATAAGCTAATTAAATTCTAGAGTAAGCTCTTCTTCTTTAGATTCTACTATAGATTAGATAAGTTTTTAATATATTCTTATAAACGTCTCTTTCTTAGCACAGCGCTTGTACTACTAGTATTATTCTTAATAACATATTATATCTTATCTAATTTCTATAATTGTTTATCTAGAAGTATCTAGAAGGTTGTTTATTTTATATTAGTAGTTCTTAGTCTCTTTATAGAGTTTACTAATATTATTAAGTATAGCTTATTTCTTAGTAACTTCTTTTAGTTTATGTTTAATAACTAGAAGTTTCTTATCTTTAAGACTAAAGTAGCTTATTTCTTATTAATAAAATAGGTCTTTGTATTTTCTACTAACTTTAAAGCTCTTTTCTTCTACACAGCATTCTACTACGTAATAGCGTTAGTTACTATTAGTAAATAGCACTTCTTTACTCTCTATATTATTATAGTAAGAGGTTACTACGCAAATTAGAGATTTAATATATTTAGTATTATTCTTAGAACTAGACTCTAGGTCTTATATAAGTTGTTTTATATTATTAGTAACTACCTTCTAGTTACTAGCATCTATAGTATTAACTTTGTAGGTGAGAATATTAAGCTATTAAAAAACTTTGTTCTTTATCTTATAATCTCTTATAAAGTAGTCTAGCTTACTATAGTTATAGTAGTTCTTGCTACTATTTTTATTAGAGTAGTATTCTTCTCTACTCTTCTTTTTATTCTAGTGTCTTAGTAGTAGTCTCTTATTAAGGTTTAATAGATCTATAGCCTCTAGTCTAAAGTAACTACTTTATATATTATTATAGATGTGTTAGCTAGTATTAGGCTAATAACATTCTTCTTATTATTCTTAGTTTAGGTTGTTACGCTATAGGTTACGTAGAGGTAGATAGTTATTTCTAATAATTATAATCTATACCTAGAGGTCTTCTTTTAGTTCTAGTTACAGTTTATAGAGCTTAACGTTAATAGATATAGACTAATTAATAAGTTTATCTAAGATATTAGTGCTAGCGCTAGTGTATATTAGTTTCTCTTTAACCTTAGACTTTAATTCTTACTTATATATAGTTATTAACATAGTATTATTCTACTCTATATTAGTAGTAAGTCACTAAAACTTAGTAGTATAGTTAGCTATAGATTAGGTCTGCTTAATACGTTAGATATTATAATATATAATATCTAGTTTATTTAACACTCTAAAGATTAGCTTAATTATTTAGTTAAAGTTATTAAAGTTATTAAACTATTTAGAGATGTTATCTAGACATTTATCTAATATAGTCTTTTAGAAAAATAGCTTAATCTATTTAAAAGCGTTTCTATATATATAGCTAGTAGCTAGTATAACGTGTTTATTGTTAGAAACCTTACTTTCTTAGAATTTAAAGAATAAGTTAAACTAGAGAAGCTAGTTGTTAAGCTTATTACGTTCTCTATTATAGATACCTAGTTTAGCTACGTTTATAGTGCTGTTTATAATAGAAGTATCTATATCTGTATTACTAGAGTAAGTACTACTAGAGGTAGTATAAGATTTTAAAGTACTTATCTTAGAAGTGTTTAAAATGTTAAGTTTTATACTTTAGACAGACTCTATAAGTGATTATTTAATTAGGTTCTAGAGATAAGTATATATAGAGGTTCTTAAAAAAGTAGTTATCTAGTTAAAGACTATAGTAACTAGAGTTATAAGAAAGAGTATAGAGTAGACTATCTATTTTATAAGCAGAGTTAAGATATTCTAATAACAAAGTTAATTAATAAAGTTAAATATAAACTATAAAAGTTATGTTTCTAAGATCTATATACTTAAGATGTTCTATAGAATCTTATAGTCTTATAGAATAAAGTTCTATAGTCTTATAAGTCTTATAGAATCTTATAGAATTTGTTACGAGTATTCTCTCTACGCTGGGAGATATCTTAGCTAGGTTCTAGGCTAAGCCTAGAGACCTACCGGCCACACACGTATATAATATTTACGTGCCTAGAAACTTATCTATTAAGAATTTATCTTATCTTTTAAAATACAATCTATTATTTGTTCTATCTTGCTCTACTTAATTGTCTGTCTACAGTAACCTTATAGAATTTCTATAGAACGCTAGTTATTTATTCTATAAATTCTATAGCTTGCTTAGCCTTTGTCTTATAGAACGCTTTATCTATTATAGTCTTAGTAGCTTATATATAAGTTGTCTTGTTATTACCTATAGAGTAATAGTCTTCTTACTAGCTATTACCTGCCTTATAATATCTATTAACAAAATCTAGTAATTCTCTTCTTAGAATTTATATTTATAACAGTTAGCTAGAATTTTAGAGGTACTTAGTAAGTAGGTTAACTAGTTATAACTATGTTAGGCTAGATAGCTATAGTAAGATTAAATTACTAATAGCAATATCTAAAGTAACCTATACTAAGTATACATAACATATGCTATAATATATATATATAGATATATACTAGAGTAGTATTCTATATATATACTATACCTTCTCTTGCTTAAATAGAGGATATTAAAGTAGATAAAGATAGTAAGAGAACTTACAGCATCTTATAAAAGCCTTATACCTATAATACTTATTATATAGTTAAGTAGCCTTACTCTTATATAACTTAAACTTAATAGCAATCTACTACTAGTTAAGCTAGTTAGCGCTCTTAAAGATAATGCTAAAAGAGCTCTTACTAATCTTCTTACTAATATAGTAGTAGACGCTAACAACGTTAAAAAAGGTAATAACGTTTATTATAGTAGATTACAGATATAGTAGCTAAAAGTATAGATATATAATATAGAAAAATTACAGCGTAGTAAATAATAGTAGTTTAAAAGCATCTCTAGAGATTAGCTAGAGGTAACTATACTTCTAGCTACATTAAGTAGTGTACTAAGAATAGCTCTACTACTTATACTTTATATTAAACAGCATTACTTTAAGATAAATATAGTATCTATAGTATATAGAGATCTATTAGTTACGTAGGTTTAATCTACTATATAATTAGAGCGTAGGTTATTACTAGCTACTAATAGATTAGAAACCTTAAGCTAAGTAACTTGTAGACACTTTATATAACTTATAGTAGAACTATACACTAAGTACTAAGTCTAAGCGTTACGTTCTACTATATATATAGAAATATTAGATATAGATAGGTAAGTATCTAGTTTGTGTATTCTACTATATATAAGCTATATTCTTCTTTTAACTAGCTAGCCTATACTACTTTATCTTAAGCAGTACCTAAATAGCACCTACTAAACACTTTACTCTAGACTAGGCTGTACACTTTTCTATATTATACTAGTTCTAGTTCTATTAATTAGCTTCTTACTTATTTTATTATAAGAAGCTATTACTAACTTACTATGTTTAGTCTTACTTAATTAGGTTCTATCTAATACACATAGCGTTTAGTATAGATACTTAGTTAAATATTTCTCTATAAAGTCTACTAAAATTCTTATATCTTTAAGTATACTTATAGCACCTAATATAGCTCTAATTATTCTATATAGTATATTGTCTTAAATGTTGTTATAGAGCTAGTTATAATAAAAGCTAGTATTAAATACTACTCTTAAGTTCTTTGCTAATAAGCCTAGTATAGATACTATACCTACTAGATTATAAAGTAAGCCTATTTAGACATAAATCTTATTTACTTAAAGTAAAGTGTCTACTTTAAATCTACTCTTCTACTTTCTATTACTCTTTCTAATGTTAAAAGTTACTGTTAAGCTCTATAATCTTAGGTTACTGTATATAGATATTAGAGCCTTATGTATATAGTAGACAGGTTTTCTATTAGAGTGCTTTAAAGTAGCTAGCTAGTTATACAGCCTCTTTGCTAGCTATTCTATATACTTTAATACTTAAGCTAAGCTATTAAATAGGTTTGTATAAGTATCTATAGCACAGCTTAAAGCTAATATACTATAAATAGTAATTATACTATTCTTAAAACATGTATACACACTACTCTTCTTTTACTCTATCTATAGTATACTAATATATTCTATTATTTTAGTTGTGTCTTTTCTAAAGTACCTCTACTACTATAATATATAAGCTAACACTATATAAACTATTAAAGCGCTAAGATTAGAAAAGCTAAAGACTTTATAGAAAGATATTAATATAAAGTCTAGTACTATAGCTTAGTTACTAAGATCTAGTAGAGTAGTTAATACTAAAGCTACTATATCTAGTAGCATATATATATTCTTATATTATATAGACCTATAGACTTAGAAGGCCTACTTTAGAGGTAGACGTTTACTATTTATATTAGACTAGATAAAGTAGGTAAATAGAAGTAAACAGATTACTACGTCTCTATTAGATAAGACTTTTCTACTATCTAGCTAATACTCTATCTCTTCTACTATTAGTAAGTAGTAACTATAATAAGCTTACTCTTACACTCTAATAAGGCTAGTATAAGTATTACAATAGTAGAGGTAGTTAAAACCTTACTTATAGCTAGTAAAGCACTCTATTATAAGTTTAATAGAAGCTATAGCATTTACTATAAACATAACGTTCTAGTTATTAGATTTCTCTTTAGAAGAGGTAATATGTTATTAAGCATCTAAAGATAGAGAGTATATTTACAGATTATAGATAGACAAATTGCTACTAAATAATTAGAGTAATTTAGCTAGATTATATAGATACGCTACTTCTACTCTATATATATTAAGTTTAAGAATTACTGGCGGTAATCTATGCTAAGAGGTACGTGCGCAACTAGCGCTATCTTGTTAATTTACTCTATTAATTCTTAACTTTTTAACTCTAAATAACTTAACAACTATTAAGAATTAATAGAGTATATAATAGACAGTTTAGTGCAAATTTTTACGTTAATTCTAAATCTAGTCTTAGATTGCTAATTTAAGCTCTAGTTATTATAATGTAAGCCTCTACTTCTTTAGTGTTTCTAAGAATTTACTAGCGCTACTCTATTAATCTATCTTATTAATTTATCTTGTTAATCTACTCTATTAATCCACCTTGTTAATTTACCTTATTAATCTACCTCGTTAATCTACCTTATTAATCTACCTTGTTAATTCACCTTGTTAATTTACTACTGCTATCATTTCAACCCCCTCTAAGAGGTAAAATGCTTAGATCTGCATTATTATAGAGCTAGTAGAACAATTTTAGATTTTAAATATCTAGAATTAGTCTACTTTCTCTTTCCCTCTATCCGCTAGGCTAGAAAAACTACAAGATAGAAACAAGCTCTAGCTTTTATCTATATATCTTAACTCTCTACTCTATGCTCTGTAGTTAAACCTATGCTTATATAATGCTACTAGTAAGCAAGAGTGTATTACTTTGCTTAACCTCTATCTTTCTCTTTCTTCTCTACTACTATAAGCCCTCTTCTAGCATCTTTCTTACAATATTTGCTTAAGAGACCACACTTATCTTACTATATTCTATAAGTTGCCTTATTTGTAAGCTAATTGCATATACTATTACTAAGAGTAATCTCTATTTACTAACTTATACAGCATTAAATATTAGCTAGAAGAACTAGAAGAAGCGTTTATATTAGATGTTAAACTTCTAGATATTAGGCACATCTAAAAGAACTAGATCTCTATAGTTATATAACTATTGCTCTAAGATATAGATAAGCTCTATAAGTTAATTATTAATATCTAAATCTTAATAATTAAGCTCTATGTTAATCTTAGTGCACTAGAAGAAAAGCTAAAGAAC
>SAUA01000257.1:0-14088 GCA_004335185.1 Phoma sp. RAV-16-625 | reverse complement strand
GGGATGGAGATGCGGGGGGGAGGGGAGTGATGGGGACTAGGACTGTGAAGGGGTGGGGCCGTGGTGGGGTAGGTGGTGGGGAGAGGGATGATGGGCTTGAGGGCGTTGGGCGAGCGCGGTGATGGTAGGTGATGTAGTTGAGTGGAGTGAATGGAAGTGGCCGCGATATATTGTCCCAGGTGTGTAGACTGAGATGGAAAGTAGCAAGGCGTTGGGTTCTGGTAGGCAGTATTGTTCGTATGAGCAACGTGTGAGAGTAGGAAAGAGAGCGATTGCAGGGCAGCGATATGTATCTGTTCGTTCATGGCAGACAATGACTTTTGCACTTTGCGGCGTGGTGTCTGGAGGAAGTCAGTCTGCGTTTGGGCGCAATTCCCTTTACATGTTATCCTACTGCAGTTCTTTCGTCCACCCAGCGTCTCCCCGCAGCCATGAATCCAATTCTCGACGGCGACAACACGGTCGCCTCTGCCTAGGATTTATATTACTATTATGCCAAGATGTTCATGAGCGATGCTCTCATCATATAAGGCTGGCTGAACATTATCTCAAACGCTATGCGGCCTCTGAACAAGACTTTCGAGGTCGTTGACTTCCTACGCCATTTGCCTTACATCCAAAATGATGGTCCTTCGTTCGCGAGGTTTAGGCCTTTGGGCCAAGGACTTGCAGATTTGTTGAAGCCCACTTCTCATAAACATGGCTGGCCTGATTTGGAAGGGTTTGCAAGGAAGCTCATCCTGCAGAGAAATATACAGTTTTTCATGATGCACATCGTGAAACGTACTGAGCTGAAGCATGAACAGAGTTCCGTCGTCAACCGCAAGATCTCAAAAGTTGAAATATGAGTGTGACGTGAAGAGAGGCGAGAGCAAGACTGTCATCCTGGCACGTTTGAGACGCATGGTCGGTGAGTGAGATGTGGTTGTGATAGGAACGTGGCAGGCGCGGTGGAGCCGGTAAGCTAACGTTAGCGCTGGTCGGTCGGTGGTCGGTGCGCGCGAGATCCGTCCAATTTTATGACCACTGTAAACAACTGTTTGTTGTTCTCGCGCGCTCGAACCCTTTCCTTCTTTCTACCAGCTCAGCGTACCGCCATCGTCACACAAACACAGCATTACAAGTCGCGTCACCTTCGCGCCTCTTTGCCAATAGAAGCCCCGCCGCCTACCCCACCACATTCACGCTCGCCAAATCTACTGCACGAGCACACGAGCGTCTCCCTCGTCGCACTCTGACCCTCGCAATGCCCGCCGATATGGACATCGATTTTACGCGCCGCAACAAGAAGCCTCGTCCGTTGTCTGAGCACGAGAAGGAAAAGCTGGACGAGTTTGTGGACGCGATCCACTACTCGGCAAGGTGCGTTGTTTACTCGGGATTCTGCGGGCGCGCCCGCTAACATGGTCAACAGATACTCGGACGATGAATACGAATACCGCCATGTGCAACTGCCCAAGCAGATGCTGAAGATTATTCCCAAGGACTACTTCGATGGTGCTAGAGGCACGCTGAAGCTTCTGTGGGAAGAGGAATGGAGAGCATTGGGCATCACCCAGGTACGAGGAGTCTAGCTCCAGACCTCTGTCTTGTGCTAACTTGTGCGCAGAGTCTAGGGTGGGAACACTACGAAGTACACGAGCCTGAGCCGCACATCCTGCTCTTCAAGTACGTCTCCCTTTCACACGAAAAAGAGACAACAGAACTTCTGCTAACGTCTAGCGCTAGGCGACCAATCAACTACCAGCCTCCTATGCACTAAACCAATGTATACCTCGTCCATTCGAAAGGAGAGTTCGCCGTGCCGATTCAGGCGTTGCGACCGTTGCGTCCACCGACCTAAAAAGGGGCATGGTACATTGCAGCGACACAGTCCAGCTTCTTTGTCTATTTTGAGCGCGACATGTTAGATATAACGACGACATGATAATGGCGGAACGAACGACGTGCTGGAGTCAGAGGCATACAGGTCACTTGAACACCTGTGGCAACAGTGCCTTTGGGCCCTAGAGGAGAGATCCAGCATTGTACATACGGCTGTTGCACAAGCTCGGTGAGGCATCTGGCCACGAAAGAGTATATCTTAGGCTCATTGCTCCACCTATTAGCAAAGACATACATGTTAGCTACCGCCAATTCTTAGGGGAAATCAAGCACCAATCAAGTACAGCGCTTCAGACCGTGAGGGACAAATAGCTGGGACATTTTGCAACCAAGACGGCAACCCAGGATGCTGTTTGATGCCGAGGCTTACGGTATTCCAGCCAGGAAGCGCCGACGATTGTCGTTCCAATGGTGTAGGAGAATGCAGAGATCACTGTCGACTTCTGGCACCTTGCCTTGGCTGAAGTCTAGATCCACGTGCATCTGGGACCCTAGTGCAGTTCGTCGCTCGTCTCTTGTTCGATCCACGCAATCGGCCCATCTAGTTCGATCGTTTGTTCCAGGTTCAGATGTGAACCTCTCCGCTGTGTTGATCAACATTATTCAGGGACGCAAACACTATCAAGGATTGAGCCTGGCATGGGCAAACTAGAGGCGCAGAGCACAATATAGTACTGTGAACAAAACGATCTCACTGGAGACGCGAAAGTACTTCGATCCCGTAACATATGCACAATTTCCACGACGATCCTCGAAAATATAGAACTTCGATGTGTACTATTTACAGAGACGGTATGTTGTACCGATACCACGGCGCGGCAACACTTGACTCCAAATTCGAATCGACCTTCCTTCAATGTCATCCGAGCCCCGGCACCAGCGCCACGGCACGTACCCCGGACAGAGTCGGCCCGGGGTCGCCCCAATGCTGGGGCAAAGATGTCGGCCAGTCGCCGTCACACCAAACCTCCGCTGTCAGTCACATGCAGATCTCGACAAAGATCTCTCGTAACAACATCTGCAACTCTGGTTCCAAAACAGTCCAGGGGGCGATCTCAAACTGGTTACAGAAGGCGGAGCGACGAGCGCAGTTTTGGGCTGATTGCAGCCGCCTGAGCCTTTGCCATGTACAAGTACCGGCCAAGATTGCACAGATTACACATACCGCTCGAGAAAGGCGCAGGAAAATAGCAGGCTGGGGCGTTGTATTTCGCTGGGTGCTCTTGCTGCATGCGGCACCCTAGCAGCAGGTTTGGAGTTGCTGACTCTCCCAAAGGCTAGCCTGGCAGTTTACGTACAGGTATCGATTCTGTCAGATTCTGATCTTTTGGGGGGTCGGCCGTTGCCTACCCTGTCGCGGGACGCTTTGATCCGTAACATGGCGTTGCACAGTGGCAGATGAGTGTATGACACAGGGTGAGCCTCTGGTAAGCATACGACTGAGATTGGCGGACTCACAACGGCCGGTCTCGGAGCGGTGGACGCTTTGCCTGAAGCGTAAGCGGTGAGGGCTGGGGTGGGGATCGTACCGTGAAGGGTCCATGGACACGTGCAGTGGATTTGATCGCAAGGCTGCAGATTCGAGAAGCGCAAAACCGCCCTGATGGGCCTGACGCGGTCATAGTACATAGCACAGGCATTTCCAGACAGATTCCGAGTACACGCAAAGGCCCAGCATCATCACTGTGCATGGGCATTACCTACAGAGACACACTCGTTCCTACCGACGTTAAGAGGCAAACGGCAAGGTGCGGTCTGGCGAGTTCTGTCCCAAAGAGTCCGCGCAGAGTGATAGGCGGTAGATTACATTGCGTCAAGGTCCTTGGGAAGGGCAACGTTGTCGCTTGAACCGCGGGTGACGTGCAGATGCCAATACCGAGTACCTAACAGCAATTCACTGCTTGGCTGGTGTTGCTGGGAACTACGGTGCGAGGTTAGAAGCCGGGGATGGTCCAGAGATAGCCTCCAAAAGTTGGCATAATAATTTTACGCGCAACAAAGCATCAGCGGGACACACATGCTCCCATTGGCTCCGTCCATTCTTATCTACTTGGTGCTCGGATGGCTGCCGCCCTGCAGACGGTTGCTCGTCTGCCACCTAGCCGTATTCGGTTTGCTATCACGTAACAGGCAGAAGCACACGCCATCCAGGCACATGTTCGCAGATGTGTGAAGCGTAAACCTCAAAAGACATCGACAACGCTCTCGACACTGACCTTCTCGCGACTCCCACCGAATTATGTGTCTGTTCTCCCCCCACACAGGGCCCTAGATCTCCAGCACCCGCACGCTCCCCCAGGCTTTGCCCGCCATCGCCGCTCGCATCCGTCTCTTGTTATTCCAAAGATTTATCTGCAAACATTCAATGACGGCACGCACCGCTAAACATCTCATACTCCTCGCAGCCATTACCGGCAACCTAGGCCCCTGATCACGTTGTCTCTTCGGAACCCACAGGAATCAGAACATTACCCAATTCTCTTTGCTTTCCCGCCTACTGGCAGGATATAGCCTGTGGGCCATCTACACTACTCTCCCACGCGATAAGCCCCAGTGACTACCCGATCTGGACCCTATCTACACAAGTATTGTGTGACCGGTGCACTGTGGCACTATTCCTCCCTGGCATCCCCCCGGCATCTGTCTCCGGCGCCCAGCCAACGGCCCGTCGTCTATCAGCAGCATATACCTTGTCTGCTTGCTGTACCTAGGCCTTCGCCGACCCTCTTACGACACTCGTCCTTATCTCCAGTGCACTACTTGTGCCATCCGATAGCGATATGACGACCGTACTCGCTATACAGCCTGCTATGCCGCGCCCAACACCGGTGCCTATCGCCGCCGCTCGTCCACGCAAGCAACAGAAGCTCTCACCAAGCAAAGAGAACTTTGTTGCCGGCAAACCTACCTCGACCAACGGTCCTGTCTCTAACATACGCTCACGGAGGGAACGTCCCTGCGACGCATGCAGGAGGAGGAAGAGTCGGTGTGTGATCAACGAGGGCGCTGCGCTGTGTGTCCTATGCGAGTTTCACAAGCAGGAGTGCACATTCGTACAGAGCCCGTTGCCTAGGAAGAGAAAGGTCGTCGACGGCGACAAGAAGGATTCGCCCAACGTATCGAAGAAGAGGTGTGTTTAAACTTTCTACTACACCCGTTCGTCTTAACTATCGATCGCATTACTATAATGGTGTCACGTGCACACGCGAAAGCGTACGTCGTACCCATTCTGTCCTACAAAATACGGACAATGATATTTCACACCATGGATGATCCTGGAGCGCGTCGCACACATGGTCGCACGAGAATCTGCAGCTAACGTTGTCGGCAGGTCCGTTGATGCAGAGCCACCCCCACTAGCGCTCGCAACGCCCACCATCACTGCGACAGCGCCAAGTCCCCCACCGCCTCAGCCATTGTTGGCGGGAAGCATCCACCTGCCTCAACTGGGTGAGACCTTGGGCCTGCAGCGCCGCCAGCACAGCAGGTACATTGGGCTGAGTTCTCCTTTCGATCCTACACTCATTGGATTATCACACTTCGATCTCCGCAACGAGTCCACCTTCGATCTTGGAATTTTACGACGAGTTAATGATCATGAATGTTTCATTATGCTTCCTGACGAAAACACACAAGATCATGCTGAAGAGGCCAATTACCTAAGTCATGTCGAGCAGCTTGTTCATCCACATGGCCCCGCCCTTCTTGACATTTATTTCCAGGTAGTTCACCCGAGCTACCCCATCATCCAAAAGCATCTCTTTATCGAACGGTATCGAACCGGCGACAGAAGTTTCTCACCAGCACTGCTGGCCGGCATGTACATCCTAGCTCTTAACTGGTGGTCGTTCGATCCAAAGCTTGCGAATTACTCGAGACCCGATGCCGCTCGATTGGAGGCTATTGCGATGAGATCGCTAACGTTAGCTATGGAGAGGCCTAAGTTATCTACGGTGCAGGCAGGACTGTTGTTGCTGCAGCGTCCTGAGGCCGACTCGTGGAGTCTAACAACACAATTGGTAGCTATCGGGCAAGAGCTTGGTCTGCACCTTGATTGCACATCGTGGTCCGTTCCGCATTGGGAACGCGGGCTGAGGAAGCGCATCGCGTGGGCGCTCTATATGCAGGATAAGTGGAGCTCGCTGATTCACGGACGACCGTCGCATATCTTCAACGCAAACTGGGCGGTCAAGCCGATCACAGAAGACGACTTCAACGAGGAAGAAGACGGGTACGAGACGTTGCAGGAAGAGACTGAAGAAGAGAAAGAGGAAAACCATCGAAGTCGGATACTGTTTGCTCAGATGATCAGTCTCACTCAGATTATGGCCGAGGTTATGGACACCTTCTACACACAAACAGCGATCCAGGACTTCGCCAATGCCGGGCGGAAATCGACAGAATTGATCCTGGCAAGAGCGAAGCCAGTCCAGATCAAGCTGCGCCAGTGGCATGAGAGGTTGCCTGCAGAGGTTAAGATGCATACGCCAAGCAAGAGCAAGCTCATTTCCACCGGGTACCTGCATCTGGCATACTTTGCAACCGAGATTACTCTTCATCGCCGCATCGTGCAGTCCCTCGATACCAAGGAACCGGACAACTACGGGCTTTTCATGTGCCGCAACGCAGCGAAGACCCGTCTCATCTCCGCCATGGACTTCGTCAACCGCTTGAAGCCCGAACACCTCCAATCTTTCTGGTTCTTCGCTTCTAAGGTCAACTTCACTCTAATCGGCACTTTCGGGTCGCTCCTTTGGGCCACAGCGCCAGCACGCGAAGAAGCCGAGTTCTACAAGCTCAGGCTACGCGAATACCGCTGGACACTTTCCGTCTCTTCCAAGCGCGCCGACTTCCTCGAGTATGCAGTCTCAATGCTCGACGCGAGCCGCGCTATGCTCAACAATTTGGCCGAGAAGCCGAGCCTGGCAGAACAGATCAGCAAGGCTGGTGTCCCCCCTCCAGCACCCCCGATGATGTATCCGGTCATGAGACAGCCGCAGTACGATGAAGGCGAGGATATTAACATGGGTGACGATGGCGAGAGTTTCCAGGGCTTTGATGATGAGTCGCCATATGGGAGTCGACCGGGCAGTGGGGTGCAATCACCAAGGTCCCAATAAACATTGCACTTAGCGGTGCTACATGGTGAATTATCGAGCGTTTCAGCGAAGGGAATATACATGCTGCTCAGGCACAGCATAACATTGGTTTGGAGGACTCTTCTACGGCGTTATATATGGGAAAACGGGCACAGGGTCGCGTAATGATCGCGCGATATGGCGCCACGACCACGACTTCAGCCACGACTTTGATACGCTCTGCGCGCACTTTGGTGGCGCTTTATGATGTGATGCGATTTGTAGCGATGATATCTTAGACCGATTATTGGATATAGGGAATAGATACAAGACGTGCAGATGGCACGATATTTCTACAATACTGCAGACTCGTGTCTATTCGTGCGTGTTAGGCATGTCAGAGCTGCGAGCGTCTCGTGTACGATAGCATCTCTATTGTGTCACACCCTGCACTTTGGAAATCGAACTTCTACGCAGCGATGCCTATGCACTCTGCCATCCTCTGAACTGCTACGCGAAGTTCTTGTAGCTGTCAGCTCCAAGTCCTGTTTCAAAGAGACACAATATTCTTGTATCACACCTCAGAACCATTTGGAGCTCCTACTAGGTGTGCCTTGATCAATTCCACTTCATCTACAGCCTTCTTGGATTCTGCTTTGAACTTAGAGCTGACTTGGCGGCACGATCGACCACTTTCAACGAAAGGATGGATTATACTGGATCAGTGTCGCCTAGTGCAACACTGCGCACTACTGGGTATCTCAGGTAATGGAGCACGAACAAGTACACTGAGAAGTGTCCAGATGTAATGGCTGCAGATATAGGCTTGGATTGTCAACACAGACTGTGAACGTAGGCAGATAGACAATTGGCTAATTTCATACAATGGTCACGTTTTGGCCTGTATTCTTTTACGTAACTTGTCGCTTTCACTGTTGAGTAGCTATGGCTAGGCAGTTGGAACACCTTGCTTGTGTATGACGTACTTTCACCATAACAGTGCAAAAGCTTGCGCAAATTTGGGGGAGGGGGGACGCATACACTCCTTCTGTGCACCAATAGTTAGAGCCAAGCATCTATACGCTTGATGACTGCGTCTCAATAAAGGAGTAGCGATCGCACATCAGGAGAGGCTTGCAATTTACGTCGTGTGATTGGATCCAGGAAACACCCCCAATCGCATACAACGAGGGTATAAAGTCAGAGTAAGCACCAGAGAATTTTCCAAGATCGACAGCGCGGTCAGCACAATCTCGACTTTGACGTCTGCCAATCTGATGGCACAACATCACTCGCAAAGCGACGACCACTACGGACTGCTCGCCGAAAGCTACCCTCTTTCTGACCTCTACCCAGTCGCACCTTCGACAACCCTCAAGGTTCCGACCAGATACCATATAAGTCGATCACCTTGTCGCTACTGGACACGGACACTGGTCTTGATACTTGTGCCCTTGGCAGTCACGATTTATTTCTTCTGGGTCTGGCTACGCATACTTTCACGTGATATTGACAACGCCGTGAATTATGGTAGGTACAATGAACAGTTTATCAACTACTCCTGGTTCGTGGCTGGTGTGTTTGGCCTAGGCCTGTCTAAGTACGGCCTCGTCGGTCTAGAGGCTGCGATGATTGAAAAGCCTTTCTGGGAGCCTCCCAACGCCGCTTCACTTCTGATGCACAGTGAGAGTACTTGGAGTGGCCCAGGAGGATGGATTCGAGGCCTCCAGGGAGTCCGGAAGGGACATCATATGTTGACGCATCGACTCTGGCTCTTGCTTGCAGTCCTGAGCGTGCTCCCATTCATCGCGCTGCCGATCTCCGGCCTCTATTTTGAGCTAACTGACGGGTTCTACTATTCATCGGCTCCTGCCGAAGTCATCGGGAGGCAATGGAATGATTTCAATCAAAGGTCTTGGAGATTCAAAGATTCGTTCGCAACAAGAGGGTGGTAGTTTGGATCTCCCCCGACCGTGCCAGGACTGGGCATAGTACACACACCAGAGCACGTTCGGCGTGTTCATTACATTAGGCTAGGGCGCATCCCCAACATCATGCCTCTGAAAGAAGAAACTGTGGATATATTCCTCGGCCCGCAGGCCAAAACTCCCATTGTCGGTCAAACATGGGGTCTACGCGCCGTCTACAACTGCTCTATCGTGAAGGATGTCGCCGAATTCACCATCCTCACCGATAAATCAAACTGTAGATACAAGTCTAGTGATAGGAAGAGTCACGTTCTGCTGGAGACCACGGCTGGAAACCACATTCACGTCTCTACCGGTGCCGTAGGAAGTTTGGATTCGACGAATACGTTTGGCTATATGGAGATGGGAGTGGCGCCAAGCATGTGGATCCATTACGGCAATCCTTTGAAATATTCTGTGAAAGCGCAAGGCCTGGAGAAATGTGATGTGTATGAATTCTTGCTTTGGCAGGGACACAGACGCGAGGCTGTCCCTCCTGGGCCTAGATTCGATGAAACACTCGAGCCGATTGTATCAGCGTTAGGACAGCCCTTTACTCAAACTACGAATGGAACCTATGTCTGGAACGAGACGTTTTTCGAGATTTAGGGAAGGAACGGTTTTTCACTTGACAGCATCAAAAGCCTCTTGGAATGGTTGCCAGAGGAAGATATGCTCCCTGGGATCACGCTTTTCCTCGGCCATCCCATCGGCCTTCGCTGTCAAGTCGGCTCAACGCTTGGAACAGCAGAGGTCAATCCTGCACAATCAACTTTCCACTCCTCCGAGATATCGCCCGTACCGCTCGTCAACAACTTGTCGGACTATTTAGCAGCGCGCTTAGGTATAGGTATCGTGAGTATCCTGGATGGTCGATACCTCGACATTTTCGCCTCCGTCAACTCTCCCGCACCAATCCTAGCGCAGAATACAGATCAGTACCAGAATTTCATCCGGCCGCAGATGCTGCACGAATCAGTCATGCTGGCCCTTGGTAGAGATGCGCTGCAACTCATGTACGATGCTCAATCCGGATTCGAGGGGGCATGGCGACACCCTAATTTGACCTCGTCAACTCCCGGGAGGGTACTGACGCCTGGGGCAATCGGGCCAGCTGCACCGGCAATCCTACTTGCCATATGGTCGGTCAGCTGCGCACTGCTTGGGTTGTGGTATGGTTTCCGGTTGGATTCGCTGAATGGGTTTGAGTTCTTCCGTTTGGGCGTACTGATGGCAGATCAGGTGAAGAGTCATCCGGAATATCTGCTCGCTAGGGATTTTCAACAGTTCAAAATGTTGGCGTTTTTGCCGGGGTCTGTAAAGGACTTGTAAGAGACTTGGCGTATCCAACTCTAGGAGCTACGGATGGTCATTGGGAGTAGGCACATGTATACACGCTGAGTTCCAATGTATTGGGGAATTTCGTGGTTGATAAGATGCTCAGGTGGGGATTCCGTGTCAAACTCCACTGGCTGACTCACGTGTCTGGTGCGTCCGTTGAAACTGCCCTATTCTGCCAGTTCTATTCGATTGATTAGACAGGTAGTTTCTTCTATCACTTCTGTACAGTGTAGTATCTTACTTAATCATAACAGGTATCTTTTAGTGTATGTCTACACGTATAGCTATCTGGTATGACATTTTTAGTCAAGTTACCCACTATATTATGTCTAGCAATAGAAGAATTATCGGGTTGATGATGCATAGTCAACGTACTGCTGGAAGTTATTTGATGTATGCCAGTCGTATGAGCAAATGCTACACTGCTTCCTGTGCAGCCGACTCATCCTTCAGGGTTGAGCTCCCTCGGATCCCATGTGCTAAGCTACACATTGGGCGACTTATGATTGGACTCAGCAAGGGTGAATTAAATGAGTATCAAATGTTTCCATAAGCCAATGCAATACGATATTTTCGACCGACTACCGCATTCAAAGAGGCAGGCCATCCCAGCGGCTCATACCTGCTCATATGTGACTCCTGAACATCCCAAACCGTTTGGTCCCTACCGTAATACTCTCCAACAGCCTGCGAACTCGTATTCGAATGTGGCAAGTGTATTAGTAAGTCAGGATGACAGACGAAGGGGTGAGCAATTATAGCGTTAAAAGACGAAGTAAACATATGCAGATTATTAGGACCACCTGATCGGATGTGAAAAAATACGTTAGGTGGTCTAGCTTGCGGCAAGTGCACTGTCCCTGCTGAGATCAATTATACTATCCAGGAAACACTTTCTCGCGCTACCTTCACACAGAGACACTGATCCCTGGTGAGACCTGGATGGTTGGTTGGGAAATGAAGACAACCATAACGGCTGAGAAACTATCAATTTGTCAAACGATTTTCGGCATAGATGTGACAGTCGACATGTGTAAACTTACGCAGCAGTGGCAGCAAAGATCTCCGTTCGTGAACTCGTGCCTTGAGTGAAAAAGATCAAGACAACAGCAAAGAGTACTGCGAATCCAGTGATACAGATCAAGAGGTCGCGTTGCCCGTGTAACTGCGTGAGCGCAGCAATAGCAACCACTGGAATTAAGCACGCAATCACAGTTGATAGTCCCGACGTAAGTCGTAGAGCGGTCATCTCGGAGACCGATTCCAACGTCTTCGGGTCCCTTCGTGGCTCGTTTTGAATCTTCTTTGGTACATCGTTCTGAGCTTCTGTGTCTTCTTTCCAAGCAGGCACTGACGGCATTTCTGCACTTCTGCGGCGATCCCTTACCTCCCAATAGAAAGGCATAAGCCAGTACACCAACCACTTCGTCAACCCGTCAATCTTCGTTCCATGATATGGAGCTACAAGATCAAGGTCTGCTTTAGGGGGCTGTTTTGCCAACAACAATGCTTTCAAAACCATCCAAGCTTTGTCGCGGATTGATGTTCCAGGTTCATGCACGCCCCAGGTTTTGTCCTTACCTTTGCAACCACGTACCGTTACCTCTTCAGTCGCAAGCCATTCACACAAAGAGCGCATGTTGTGCGCTTCAGGATCTGATAATGCAGAAACCTTGGAATGCTGGAGCAGTGCTTCATCTGCCACACTTATAAGCAATTTTGTCTGCTGTGTTTCAGCGGCAGACGTACTGTAACAATTCAGGAGCTGCCGCATATCCATAAGCATTGTATGGTATACCGAGTTTTTCTCATCCGCGATTTCATCGTAACGTTCCAACTCAAGCGAGACTTCTTCTTCCTCCCTCAAAATCCTGAGTTGGAGATTGTCGATCTGAGCCTTGTAGTAGAGTAGATTCCGCATGTTCATTCCGCGATATCTTGGGAAGGCGGCGAAGTCGGGGACTTCTGCCATGATGTCCGCCAAGAGTGGCCAGCCATATCGATCCTGAGGGACATACTCTTTGGACTCTATACTTGAACTTGAAGAAACTGTTGCGCTTCGGGTTTCCGGAATCGGGGGGTCTCCAGACAGTCGTTGTTCAACCTGACCTTGTGTGAGCTTTGGACTAGAGAAGGCTGACTGTGGATCGACCGCAGTGGAGGACTTTGAGTGGGTGCTCGACACGGACGCTCGTGGGAGAGCCATTGTAGACATGAAGATTGATGCCTTGTGAAAATGACACAGACACGCACTCAGAACTACAATGGACTCCTTGGGTGTACAGCCGCTTCTTTATGACGGTCCGCCATAATCCGCTACCCTGCGGTTTGTTCTCCAGCCTGTAGCTCCAGTATGCAGAAGGTGGGGTCATGCAGCTACGGCTGCATATCGCTGCAGCAGGTTGGCCACCAAGAGAGCAACGGCACATATCGTGACCAACGATTGTTCGATCTCAGACCTTACAGCAGTATCACAGCAGTTGCTGACCGATAGCGAGATCAGCCAGAACCCGGTGAGATTGTCTGCGTTCGTACATCTGCACGACCGCAGCAGCTCATGCTGAGAGGTGGCTGGGACTTCGCGATACGCTATAAGATCTTGCAGTCTCGTCGCTATTGCAAGATGCGGGTTCAGTTGCTTTGATCTGTCTCTGTGCGATCTTCAGTTTCTATCGAAGTCGGATCTTCCTCAAAATGGCATCATTGCATCAACGACGTCCCTCACCGGGCGTTCAGCTTCCATCCCCTCGCTGCAAGCCGATATAAAAATCTTTGAGACCGGTGATCTAGTGATGTTATCGAAGGAGACTTCGACTGTGAACAGAGGTTGCGATGGGGTACCAGAATTGCGCTAACCACAATTAGGGGCGGGAACAATTCCTCTCTCATTGACAGTTTTCGATCCACGACTCTCATCAAAGCTCGCAGTGCTGCGACCGTTCCGGAATACTCTGATGCATACTGCTCACCGATTAGCAAGGGGGCGAAAGGCTGCGCCCTGCTGACGAGCGCTGTGCAAGGATTGCATCGGTCAGCGATGCCTTAGCCCTCCTGACCACCCAACAACGACATATACACCGATGTCCTTGTTACTCGGTGAGCGGATCTGGATGGACAGATCGATACCTTGGATGCTCGATTGGGGGTACCGTGCAAATTGTTTCATAACTGAGGTTATCGCAACAATACCATGCTCGTGCCCAGTAAGTATCGCAGGCCAGGACCTTGTGACACCACCGCCACACTAGCCGTGTCGATAGCACAGTTGACAACAACTCATTCGATTGGTGCGCTATCTTCGGCAGGTGTGCTGCTTGGACACACATCAGCAGGCGCATATTGAGGGAGGGCGTTGTCATCAATAGTAGGCTGCGCGTGTCATGACGATTGCGAAGCAGTGGCCTCCAAGAGACTTGGTGATCAATTCACTTGACAGAGGGCGCAAGCACTGCCCCGTCTCGCCTAAGTGCTCAACCTGCTCAGCCTTAGGCCGAAATGCTGTCGGTCAGCGTAGCCCCCAACCCATATCACAAGTTGCACTCATCGAACGACTCTTTGCAATTGGCGAACCATTACTGCGGCAATGTTCTTGTTCGTTGAGCCAGTCCAAGCATATCGACTTATGCCTTGGAGAATAGCGCCCCCACATAAGATGAGAGCTCATCTTGGGAAAGCATTGAGGCTGACAACACCTGACCGCGGCAAAATTTTTGGGGGGGGGGGGTACGTTTTAAACACTAATGTCCCAATCGGTGTCGGTTCCTGATTGTCGCGCGCACCGTTGTGTTTAAACGTTGGGCTTCTTCAAATCGCAATGA
>SAUA01000256.1:0-14222 GCA_004335185.1 Phoma sp. RAV-16-625 | reverse complement strand
TTATCTCGATGATTAGCTATTTTATTTAACCCTACCCTAACCCTAACCCTAACCCTAACCCTAACCCTAAAAAAAAGTCTTCTTCTATCTATATATTGCGCTGCTTTTCTAGAAGTAGCTTCTCTAGAGTAAGCACCTATACGCAGTACACTATTTCTACTAGTATATACAAGTAGTTTTTTATAGTCTATAAGCAGCCTATATCTATATTAATTCTAAGCACTATAAGAAACTAAATTAAACTAGTAGACAACACTATAAAATAATACGTTGTAAAGATAAATAAGCTAATAAACACAAGAAGCGCCTCTATTTAAGCGCCTCTATTATTACTATTTAGTGCGTTCTATAGTCTAACTATATACAACTTCTACTTAGCTATCTATATAAAGAGCTTATGCGTATTCTTTATTATATCTAGTGCCTATTAACTGCGTGTTCTATGCTAGAGCTATAGACTATTGTTATTAGTCTTACTATCTTCTATTTTATCTTTACTATCTTTATTACTACTTAATACTACACTACTTTCTAATTAAGTAGCTGTGTTGCGCTGCTGTTAGAAACGCATAATCTACTACTCTTTATCTTCTAGCATGCGTAGATAGAAGTAGATAAACCTTACTATATAGCTTATATACATAGCCTAACTCTCTAGATTCTATAGTTACTTTAATAGCTATATATTAATCTTACTCTGCTTTATACTCTATAGCTAGCGCCTAAGTTCTTATAGAAGCGTAGCTAATCTCTTAACACTTTTCTTAATTAGTCTCTCTACTAGCTAAGTAGCTAGCTTAAGCTTGTGCTTGCTCTAATTAGAAGCCTAGGCTTAATAGGCTAGATAAACAAGATTTTAATTCTTAAAGAACTCTAACTAGTTTGTCTACTTATATTAGCCTGTCTTATCTGTTTTTACAGCTTTTTCTAGCGTTTATAGCTCTTTCTTAACTTCTTATTATGTTAGTTTATACTTAGTAAGCTGCCTTTAAACTATAAGTTTAACGTTGTTATTTAGAGTATTTTTAGCTTTAGCTAAATTAACAATAAAGTATTGCTATAAACTCTCTATATAGAAAAAGCTCTATACTTTTATAGTATAATAGAGCGCGCCTTTTTCTTCTAGCTAAGATTACTAGTAATCTTTCTTATAGTGTATGCGTATTGTGTTTTTATTAATAGTAATAAAGCTATATATCTTACACTATAGTCTATCTAGTAGTTTTCTAAGCTTCTCTATTAGTCACGCTAGCTTATCTAGAAGCTTAATATCTGCTACGTTAATTACTGCAAATTAATTAAAGTATTTAACAACTTATTTTTAAGTTGTAGTAGGTATGCTGTAATACTATAAGAGATATATATTAAGATTAACAATAGTAGTATAATACTCTCTATATACTAAAACACTAAACTCTTATAAAAAGTAAAGAATTTTATTATAATTATTAAGTAATACTTGTAAGCCTCTTTTACAGCGTTATACGCTACTACTTGTTGTATTAACTTACTTTTATAGTATTAATAGAGAGCTATTCTATACTAGCTCTATTATAAACTCTAAGTTAACTCTAAGTTAACTCTAACTCTACTATATTAGTAGATCTACAATTTGTTGTAAACAACGCTACTAGCGCAATACTTAGACGTGTACAAAAAGACTTTATATAAGTAAAATTATTATATAGTGCTTTGTTTTTAATAAGTTAGATATATAAAGTTTATTAAGTTATCTTCTTAATTTTAGTGCAAAATCTTAATACTAAGCAATATTAAGCTAATTTTACTGCAAGAAGAGTCTCTCTTGTTATCTTATAGTAGATAGAGTCTCTCTCGTTATCTTATAGCAAATAGGTGCTTCTAAAATTTACTCTAATTAACTATAAGCTAGATATAATGTAGGCAGCTTAACCCTCTTATAGAAGCTACTTAAAATAGTAGCACCTAGCTATTATTTAGAAGTAGAATAATGTTTAAGTTTTTTTATACTATAGAAAGATGTTTATATTAGCAAAGTATAGCTATAGATAGCCTACTACTAATGTTATAATATTATTAGAGATAATTTAGAAGTATCTTTTAGAGACTAGCACTTCTATAGAGTATATAAAACTAATAGCTATATAATAGTAGATAGAAAATAATATCTAGCGTTTTGTTTACTTCTATCTAGAAGTAAGTAGTTAATTAATCTAAGAATACTAGTATAGTTACCTACCTACCTACCTTAGTAAGAAGAGAAAGGGGGTTTAGAAGACTAGACTACAATATATAGCAGCTAGAATTAATAGAATTTTCTATATAGATTTTCTACGTATAAGATATAGGCTAGAATTAGTACTTCTGCTCTATAGTTGTAGTAGTTATAAGAGATAGAAGATTTAGTATAGTAGTAGAGGTTATAAAGTTAAAATAGCTTAAAGAGGTAAGTATAGAGGTAGTTATAAAGTCTATTTACAACTAGTATAAAATAAGGCAAGAAGAGTCTGTGCTAGTACTCTAATCTATTAGTTCTCTACTATATAGAAGATACTAACTCGCCTAGAGTTGCGCAGCGCTTAGATTATTATAGCTATACTATTTTTTAACGTGTCTTATCTTAACAAACACAAAGCGCTTATAGTAATTAATATGCTAGAACTAGGCAAAAAACTTGTGTATTAGTATTTTACTACTAAGTTTAGTGTTAATTATTTAAATCTGTTTTAGAGACATAAGCGCATACAGCAGCTCTAGGACACTAAGAATATTAAACAACAACGTTCTAATCTATAACAGAAGATAGAGCTTATAAAGTATATAGAAGAGCTTATTAGGCGTTACCTACCACCTATAAGAGAAATAATCTAGAATTTTGCGTTACTAATTACATAGAACCTAGTCTCTAAGAGCTAGGTTACCTGCCTTATTAACTGTTACTCTACCTATCTTATCACGCGTTACTTTACTGGGATAGATCGCTAGCGTTACAACGCTGATTCCTATGATAAACACAAGCTCTGTTTTGATCTACTAGGGCACAAAATTGCTGAATAATCAATTAAGGCTTGCCACACATACAAGATGAATGAGAAGGGCTTTGTAATTAGGATCACAGGTAGAACAAAACAAGTCTTTAGCAAGTGTATGTGGATAAAGGGTGAGGTTAAAGCAGCAATTGGCAGACACTCATAGCGTGTGCGTGTGCCGATGGATCAATACTGCCGCCAGGCCTCATCTACAAATCCTCCAACACCAGCATCAAATCGAACTGTGTAGCCGAAATCAAGCTAGGGATACATTCCATAATGATAATGTCATCTGCCTCAGGGTGGTCAAATGGTGATATCAGCCTTGCCTAGCTTAAACAGGTGTTTAATTGCTATACCAAGAAGAAGGCTCAGCCTTCTACCTGACCATACATCGGCAGCGTAGACTGCCACGTTGACTATGCTGTCGCTCACTTTTTCAGTGCTTTCCACTAACTCCCATATGACAATCCTTGTTGTTTTGCGCCAGGTCGTGTTCGTGAAGAAGCCAGTAGGCCAGAAAACAAGCCAAGATTATACAACATTAAAGACTGCTCTCTCAAGAAGTTAAGTCAAGGTGAAGAGTGTCCATACTGGCAGTTTCTCTGCCCTAGCGGCAAGATTGTTAAAACGCGTCAGACTAGCTGTGCGTCTTAAGAGACATCTGGTGGCAGTAGCGTATTAAGTCGTCTGGCTCCCGCAAATCGTCAGACCTCAAAAAGCTCTTATTCCCAGCCATGCAGGCGACTTCTTCCTTTTTCCTGTTTCACTAGTCGTGCTCGCCCCTGTTGTGCGGAGTCACGCTCCCCTCTGCGTGTAATCTTGCACTCCATGTTTGTCGTTGTACCAACATGCTAGTCTCGTTGACTAGTTACCTCAACCTCCCTAAACAAGGTTAAACTAATGCTTTTAGCGTCTTAACCATACTGTGAAGGACAGCTGCCCAATAACGCGAGTAGAATACTGGTGATTACATGCATGAGCCGATGGATTGAGGTTTAGTCGCCTATCCGCTGTCCTCCACGCGAGAAGAAATTGACTGATACTGGCCCAATTGGCTCCTGGAGCGTTTGACTTCGAATGAACTATATACTTGCGCGGAATGACGGCCCAGCCGCTGCACGAGGCCGTCTCCGTCGCAGCAGTAAGTAACACATCTGACAAGATTTCGTCGACTTGCAATCATGACGTGTGGGATTCCGCGGAGTGGCAGCTATTTGCGAGGATTTCATCATTCCAACACCGTCTTACATGCCTAAATAGCCGATAGCCCCTCTTTGACAGTGATGTATCGCTTTTCATTGCGCTCGATCCATTCTAAATTGAGCCCAACAATGACTGCGTTTGGTCTTTGTGCAACATTGAGAGTCCGATTCGAGATCTTTCACGCTGCTTATTTTCGATTCCGAACAAGCTATGCCTTTAATTTCTGCACATTCAAGCGTAATACTTTGGTTACCCTCTTCTTCTGCTCGCAATAAGACCGAGTCCGACTAGGCAACCCGGAGTCATCGCACTGGGTCGATTATCCTAGATGTGCTGGTATACTCGGTTGCAGCGACGCTATCAGTACTTCCCACAGTCCCCTGACAAAGAAGTCAACTTTGAACTAGCACTAGTCTCTTCATTACCGACCACAATTCTTTGCGAGCCTGGTTTCTCTAGGGCAGGTATCAGCTTGTGTATAACAATCGGCTTCTGTCACTTACATCGCGACAACATTCAAGGGGCACCGAATGTGAGTTTCCTGATATCTGACACACCATGCTCGGACAACGTAGCGCAGATGAGAACATCTGTATTCGATCTGAGTAAAGTCGCACATCTTTGATCAGTTGCAGTACGTTACTATGCCGAGAAGAACTAACTAGGTACTGACCGATAGTTCCTGACGATTCACTGTCGCCTACTTATAATTAAGATACATGTGCGTCGGAAGGACCTTGCGTGGCTTCATAAATTCGGCAACCCTATCAAACAAAGATGGTGACTGTGACCTAGTGCACTCTGTGCCATCCAATGCGTGCGCTCCCAATGACGGTCCTGAAATTCCATGAACACTATGCAATCGTGGCGTCGGATCTTGGCTGCCCGGTAACGATGACAGTTGAGGAGATTCGCGCTTTTTAGTGATCGCGTGCATCATGCGCTTGGACATGGTAGTTTTGTATTAGGGGTAATCTGAGCACGCTTATACGGCTTAAGCAACG
The DNA here is from genome assembly GCA_004335185.1 of Phoma sp. RAV-16-625. Taxonomy (NCBI): domain Eukaryota; kingdom Fungi; phylum Ascomycota; class Dothideomycetes; order Pleosporales; family Didymellaceae; genus Phoma; species Phoma sp. RAV-16-625. Next base: position 9,004 of record SAUA01000256.1, on the reverse strand, counting down.
TGCGTATAGCCTTATGGTTGACTGCTGTAGTCCTTGGGCTCTTGATTATTTATCTCATCACAAAGAGCGATGTGCGAATTGCGCGCGATTGAAACGGGCTACCTATAGATGCCTGAGTGGCTCGTAGTCGCCGTTCATGTGGAGAATTTGGGTGACTATCTCTCGTACCCGCGGGTGGGAGGGTGGCTGAGCGCGTAGATCTTTTCTAAGTATTCAACCTACTAGAAAGTGCTCTTGTTCCTGAGTCAATCGCTGCTGTGAGTAATGAGCAATCGCGTTAGATTGGCGAACGTTGATGCGCTTTTGGAGTGTAGATCGAGGGACGCCGTATGCGCGAGCGACCTGTCGCTTGAAAACACCGGAATTAAAATCAACGATAGCAGATTGTGTAGCGACCTTACGGTGATCTATTTTCATGGCGTACTGCGTATAGTATAGAGCGTTAAAAACCAGGTAACGCGTTTTGGTGGGGTGACTGAACACTATATGGCAGAGGTTAAAGACGAGGCTCAGAAATGACTAGTGAAATACACAACTTTGGCTCAAGAGCAGACGGAGACGAACACCTCACAGCTTCACACTTGTGGTCGTCATTGGCCCCGCGATTGATCCCTTCATCCCGGTAGGAAGCAGCAGGATTGCGGCAGTACTAAACGACATAGGAAGGTATTAACCGGAGCTGCTGTTCGCTCCCGTCTTACTAGGCGTCTTCCAGACCTGTACTAGTTGCCCCAAATGTACGTGCATGCATGAGATTGCCCACGGCCTCAAATCTCCTTGTCTCATTCCTCATTCGATGCCACAACGGTGTCAGGCAAAAGCACTAGAGTGTACTATGCCTGATCATGAGTAACTCTGCATCCGCAAGGTAGTATTCACAGCTCATCACGACGTACATGCCTGGGTGGCGGGGAAGGTAAGAAGCTTACGCTTTAGCGACGTCACTCATTGGTGATTTTGATTTACAATATGTCTGTTCAAAGCCTCAAACATAACAGAAAGACTCGTGAACATCACATCATGATGTCCAGCCTGCCCAAAACAGCACAAGCCTTTAAGAGACAAGCTCCTGGATCGAGAGCGGCCGACGCGCAGGCTGCCAGTCTTCAGCAATATCCGATGACCATCGCCTCGCTAAAAGCTCCGTCATTTTGTCGATCACGTCACACCCACGTTGCGACACAGGATTACGTGATGCTCGCAAGTGCAAGCCCACCTTTCTGACACATCGAATCAACATTGGTCCCTTCTGCGACCTGACACAGGCATACGACAACCCTAGCAGCAAGACTGCGACCGCTTGCATCAAGTGATGAACGACACACCACCAGGGTCCCATTGTGTAGATGAAGTCGCTACTGGGCTCATCAGGTAATAGGTCCACAATCATCTGTGCTGCCTCAATACAGCTATTTCCCATTCGTTCTGCAAAGCTTGGCTCGAGTCCTTCTTCCCTAGAAGTCCCACAAGTACGAATGCATGGTCTCGTCAACAAGATCCTCGCGCTATAGGCATGAAAGCTGATGAGCACGCGTTCGCGAGTGAGCCTGATGCTTCCTTTTATCGATCCGCAAAGTCCGAGTTTCTGGGGAAGTGAGAGCACCCACTGATCGAGGCGCTGACCTAGGCGTATCATGTCTTGTTGTGTCTCTCCTGCAGATTTGACTGCGGAGGTTGTAGAGTAAAGCGTTATTAGTATACTTCGAGTGATAGTGGATAATCCCGCTGTAGCCTTCAAGTACAATCCACAGTCTGCTTCCATCAACCTAGCTACCGTCCCAACGTAGACAGGACCAATATTGCTGTAGGGCCAGCCTTGGTTTGGCGATACGAGGCACATGCCACCATTGCAGGCTTGATAGTCAGGTTCTGTTACAGTCGAGGTCTGCTCTTCCATTGCGGACATTGGAAATGGGACTGAGTGGACAGAATCGATAGTCATGCTTGGACGACCGGTTATGGTGCTCAAGGTTTGTTCGAGCGTGTAGAGGCTCCACCATGTACATGCTAGCGAATCTTGACCTACTGCAGGCGTAGGAGCATCCTCGATGCAAAGGTGAAGACCGGCTCCGTAAGCATAGCGAAGGGCTGCACCAATCATCGTCCAGGCGCTAGGCTCTGTCAGTTAGTATCGCTGCGTGGGGCCTGGTTGGCGTACCGGCTCATTTGTCCCACCGACAGCCAATAAAACGCAAAAAGGCCTAACCTTCTTGCTCGTAAGACGCTCAAGTCGAAATCTACAATGGTGTCATCAAGAACTAATGATGTGGCTCTTGACTGGTAGATAATGTGGTCGTGTTTGTCTCCCTGCCAGTACATATGTACCAAGTGCGAATAGTTTGCGCCTATGGCAAACACAAGATTCACGATTGCCCGCCAGTCTGCACTAAGCCGCATCTCATCTTCGCTTTGCAATGCAGTGAAGCACTTGTAGAACTGCTCCTTGAGACTCATCCGGGGCAATATAGGGAAGGAGGCGTGCACCTTGGCCATGTAGCAGTCCAAGAGTCTCTCTGCAGTCGAAAGAGTGGGTAGCTCATAGGGATCGACTGGTGGATCGTTCTCGGTCGTGTTGTCGATCGCCCAGAAGGTATACAAGCTTATATTCTCATCGTCAGGTGGAGACGAACGTCTTTCTTGGGAACAGATGCGAGATTGTCTGTCCATCCCCTCCGACTGCGTCATCGCAACAGCTCTCAGCCACTGTATCTCGGAACTGGCTCCAACGGTACCCATCATACGTATTCGGTTGTCGGTGTGTAGATAGTCGTGAGAGAAGTCTAGTGGTTCCTTGGCACGCTTGTCGTGCGCTTCCGGTGCTCCGGCTGTGAGGCTTCTCTGACAGCCATTGATGCCAGTGTCACGGCTGGGTAAGGACGTTGACGCTTGTCGAAACATCGATGTATCTTCTTCAAACTTCCAAATCGTTAGAAACACAAGGCCATATCAGAAGAAGGATGCAAAGAAGACTTACAGCTTCCAAGACGTGGCTGATCTTGACGTTATCTTCTACTGTTGCGCAAGGCCTCATCTTGTTGAGAAGTCCAGCCATCTGTTGGCATCGCTCTGTGAGACTTAGTCTATCAGTACACTGCCAGTCGCGGTAGACCATATCGCACTCACGTCTTTAGTCTGTCTTGGCGAGATAGTGTGTACACACACTCACGGCCGGTCTTAGCGCAAGACTCGCAGCCCGGTCTGGCACCGCTGCACTTGATCTTTTGAAGTCGACACTAGATGTACAGGCCATTGTTAGCTGATCGCTATATGATCATGCTTGCGCACAGTAGGTAGTGCACAATGCTGAGCCCTGTTCGTTGCAGAATGACAATAACGTACTGCTGTGCAAGCTCGCGGAACCCGCCGCGGGTGTTTTGTCGCATTTTGTTCTTGAGCGACAACCGCCAGCCGTGGAATTGCGATCTTGCGCTGATCAGTTGGTGAATTGGAGGAGCTACCGGTAGATGAGGAAACCGGGATTGAACGCATGGTTCGCTGGAGTAAACTACTGATCAAGAACTTCAATTTCTGTCTTGGCGTATTGCCGGTTTACGGGCGATGAGGTCTGACAGACGTGATAGCGAATGCGACAACGAGATCACCTTGGAAGGGAAGAAATCGGGAGGTCCTAAGCCTGTGCTGGGGCTACCTCGATGTGGATAGCGGAAGCGGGGTCGTCCTCAACGCAATCTGATCGGTCAGTCAGATCTCAGCTGGACACTTTGAGAGACAAGTTTATACGCACATTTACAACATGCTAACGCTTTTCCCGGTCGATGCTACAAGTCTACCACTTGAATTGATAAAAACGAAATGGGGTGGATGTTCTATCATCTCGCTCCACCGCCCATACGCTTCAAAGCTCTCCTTGTAAGCGTTTCATTTCCTGCGGCTGCTTTGGTTCTCATCAGGCGAGTGCAAAACAATGCATACTCTATTTGCGAAGAGCGGCCTCTGATCGTCGTAGACTTCACGATCCGGTACCATGCTGTCTATGCGAGACTACTTGGCCAAATGGCAAGCAGAGAACTCAACAGCATAAGGCTTCTGCTCTTGACATTACATGCGAAAATGTAACTGCTTTCTGTTTGGAAACTTTGAGTCGCAATGGGCCCTGGCCCTGAAGTTCGTTGGTTGCTTGGCAAATTGCGGCGTTAGGCGCATCTGCATCATCATGCACTTTTTTTGTTCCGTCAAGGAAGGTGGGGTTACACTAATTAGGTCTAAACGTAGCGGGATACGGTTCCATCCAATAAAGAGACTAAGTCCTGTCCCACATTTCGAATACCGCGTCCAAGCCTATGCTCGGTATGGACTTGTATGCACATTGCGGTGGGTAGCTGCATGCAGGCGTCATCGCCGTCTAATCACAACGCGTGAGGTGGCTGTTTGCTGTAAGTTTGTTGGGTAACCATGGCTGAGACTGCATCTTTTAAAGAGATGTGTCGTGATAGTAACAGCTCAGTACTCTTGATTGTGAACACCACAGTAATTGATGACACGTCGTGTGGACGACGACGCGCTCTGTGCATTTGAGTGTTTAAGCGAGCATATGACATGCGACCAACTTACTCACAGAACCCTTGGAAGGCGCTGATGGCGCTTGAGAAGGCATTACCTTACGACATTGTTTTGATGAGGCGAGCATATCCCTTCAATACCGGAATGTAATTAGGATATGCACGATTTGATCGTAAGGCGAATGCAACTGAAAATTGTCAGTAAGAACGTTGATCTGGGATTGGTGTTTGACAATGTCTACTTGGTCTGCCTACAAGCGAAGGGCATGCAAGATATATCAAGCCATACAGAGCTGTCTACGAATTCGCTTCCCGCGGATTTCCCAATAGAGAAAGCCAGGCACAAGCGAATTCCTTGGATCATGGCGCTGTTCAGAACTAGCACGACATTATATGACATCTTACTCGGAAATAAATCATTAAGTAAATCACTCGCTTGGATCGCAGGGCCGTTGGTCTTACAGTTCCTCACTGCAGCAACGAGTTAATGCCGTATTCGCGATCACCCAGACGCTGATATCGGATCTTTGCCCAGGTAGAGCTGCAGGCAGCACTGCTATCAACAACCTGGTGAGATGCTCTATGGGGGCGGTGGAAGTAGCATCTATCGATAAACTGGTTACTGCCATTAGTGTTGGGCCATCTTTTGCGGGACTAGGGCTTTTGGCTGTTGCTCTATGTCCATCATTCGTTGTACGATGGTGTTAGGTGATGGGACGGCGGATTGGAATTATCTAGTACGTGACAGGAGCTATTACGACATAGAAACAGCAAGTGCTAATCTAGAGCTAACCTGTATGATGTGGACGATTATGCTGGGTCATTGTTAAAAGTATTGCGTTAGGAGTAACAAAGACATGTTCAAGTATGACCTGTGAGAGACAAAATAAAGATCGGGCCAAGATGATCGAAAGTGTTTCATTCTTCCATATATTAACTCTAACGCCCACTGTATGCACATTTGATACTCTCGCATCAATAATATTCCTTGAATATCACATGCCAACGCTTTGATGCAACAGCACAATCAGATGTCCTGATATTACTGGGCTGTGCTGTCACCGGAGGGAGAAATGTAGGTACATGAGTTCAGGCTATTGTAGAGTTAGTTAATTATAGGTCAAGAGCTGAACAATGCGTACTTACCCAAGACGGGCCAAGCCTTGGTTCTTATAAATGATTCCGATGTACAAAGTATAACCTTTTATGCAGAGGTCAGCCTGTGTTAGATTATAGAGAAGAGATCTTACCGGAGAAGTTTAGCTAGCAGTCGCTCAACCTGTTGTAAAGTATGGGCAAGAAGTGAGGAGGTAGATAGAGAGGTAAGATATATGTAAGTAGAAGCATTCTAGCAGATACTTAGTAGCATATAGCGGTAGGGGTAGGTGTACTTACGATCGTATGGGATTAAAGTGCAGGTATAAAGCCGAATGTTACGACACTGTGCGTCGAAGTGTTGTCGATTGATACCATGTCAAAGCCTAGGAGCTTTCCAACTCTTGCTTGCTCGTAGTGACTGGGCCGAGGCGCAGTCATAGCAACATACCTACCTTATGTTGCTAGTGATGGCTGGGCTAACGCGCAGTCGTAGCAAATGTACTTACCCTAGATTATAACTTTCAAGTTTGCAGAGCACAGCTTTGAGCACAGAGTAAGAAAATTAGGACTTACCACGTAGTTAGGATTCTGGAACGCGCTGATTGCGTTGGTGCCTCCACCAGCTTCTGTTGTGAGGCCAACAGCCCGCTTGTCACACTGATCAGAGGGTAGCTGAGCGTCGCCAGTAGCATCGATTGTTGGCGGGTAGGGACCAATGTCTGCAAATGCGACACTATTGTCACAAATACAGGAGTCTCCGTTGTAAAGTGCGAAGAACTTGAAGGCTGCACATGTGATTTGGCACAGTTCCTGGGTCTGAGCTGGGTTCGTGGTTGGGGTGCCTGAAAGTGTGCCAACAGCCAAACAGCCAATGTAGTCGCCTCCTACGATAGGTCCTACGTCGGCAGGGGTAGTTGTTCCACCAGAACCATCTGTTGGAGTTGCCGCAATGATCTGGAAGACGCTCAAGGCGGTGTCTGAGCCTCCGATTTCCTGAGCAGCGCCGGAGTTGGGGTAGGTACACGCGTCAACAGGGGCGCCGGTCGGGGCGGTAGTACCGCACCAGCAGTCACGACCGTAGGCGATGCCAAAGTAGGCGTAATTAGCGCCTAGACAAGTATTGGAGCAGATGGCGTCGGTCAAGGCGTCTTCGTTGAAAAGTGCGTTCGCCCACACAGTTGAGCCGAGGTCAACAGTATCAGCCCGAGAATAACATCCTAAATTGTTGAAGGATAGCGGGTCTGGGTTGATGCCGATCGGGCTAGTGTTTGCCTTTTATGCAGTCAGCAGCTGCCAGAGGCAGTAGGTTAGACTCTCTCGTATGTTCAAAGCTGTGTTCTGCAAATTGAAAAATGAAAGCAAAAGAGACGGAATAAAGAAAATTTGTTTTGTCGGACCACCGCCCGTCAAACCACAAAGAAGTGTGACGAAGATGGTCCAGAAGCTGGACAATGACCAAACTCCTAGCTTGCAACGAGCAGCAGAAGGACGGCGATAAGGAGGAAGAGGTGACGCCAGTTTTCTTTTTATACTCCTGTAAGATTGTCCTCAAAAGTTTGAAGTCGAATCTAATCTGCAAGGACCCGATACTGGAATTTTAAGAAGGACCGGGCACCGAGCAATGTGTGGTTACCGCACGAGATTGATGGGTAGAATGCAGCATCTCAAGGCGTGATCAGTACAGTGGAATGCTATCCTTCAATCTGGTCATACCACTGCGGACTCAATCGCGGGTGAAAGCGTAGCATTCTACTCGGCCTTGCAGCTCCTTTACCCCAACCATTCGGTATTCTCCCCTTCTGCAGCGCAATGTTGTAAAAACATGCAAACCGGAGAGATATTCGCCGCAGCATTCTTCAGGTCACCAGTTCGTTGACTCTGAACAAGGCTTCAGTCTTATTTTGCAGAGACGGCTTAGCGCGCAGCGCTGATGGGGGTACAAAAAGCAACGGTGTGGAATTGAAAAGCTTCCTTGTCTTTGGTGCAAGTATGTGTCGTGTAGTGCTTGGAGCTCGATCCCGGTACACCCAATGTGATCGCGAGTTAGGTCCCCTCAAGGTCCATCCTACGCGGAGGCACCCTCCAGCTGGATCACATTACCAATGCTACTACATTCCAGGATACTAACGTGCTTCGCGAAGACCGTTCACGAAGTGTAGTACCAAAACATATTGGTTCAGAAGACGCATTCTTGGCTGGATCTACACAGCGAGCTTTTTTCTTCAGGGCTCATACTAATGTGTAGGCTGTCATCTGGTAGGCTGTAAAAATTTGGCAACCCCTGTGTAAATTGGCATGCAGCACGTCCAAAATGGTGGCACAGACGCCTGCTCCTATGAGACTTCCGCTGCAACGTAGCATTCGTGCAAACCATCTCGTCCCTCAGTTTAGTATACTGTTGCAGCACTCAAAGACAGGGCATCCTGGCGCAGCAAGCCTCGCTAAACAGACAGAATTGTTGTCATTCAGGTATGGACGCCTCAGCTTATGAGTAGACACCATCCTTTGTCCCCCGCTATACTCAGCAATTGATTTCCGAAGCTAGATATAATCAGGCCATGGCTATTGTGGTTTTCTGTCATCGCCTGGCAAATTTCAAACACAGCACGTCCATATGTACAGTCTGGAAAGCCGCAGATTTTCCAGCAAAATGATTCTTAATTCCAAGCTCTGCGCACTCATTATAATAGTCTCTGCCTTTTGCCCATTATTATGTGCATGTCTTTGTCAATCTTATGCAAGAAGGCGGCAAGGTCAAAAAGCCGTTTGACGTGATTAACGGCAACTTCAGCGCTCTGAATAGTGATTGAGCTTTGGTTAATACCTGGTGACCTCATGAACAGTGCGATACAGTGTCTGGATGATAGTTTCCCTGCAACACTTAGCTACCTGGCTCCACGGCTATACAGAGCGTGGATCACATTGCCTGCTGCGTATTGGGGCTCTCTGCACTAGCGATGAAAACCATCGCTTCGTCCAAATCCTATCTTGTGGGGCACTTAGACTACCGTTGCTTTCAACAGGTGCAGAGGGCGTAGGTTCAGGGAAGCGAAAGCCTGGACCGGAGAAATTTGTATCTTGTTTTTGTGATTGTTTATAGCAGCTAAGTGTAACTATACAGCAGCTCTGCCGACCACAATCCTGATCGACTCCTTACCGTTCAATAGGCTTGCGATTCAGCTTGAGAGCTGACGAATGTGTTGTGGGCACGGCATCAGTGCACGTAACACTGCATGCGCTAGCGTGCGGGGAACTGCAAAGAGTCAAGTTTTTCAGACGTTAGTTTTTTTTTTTTTTTTTTTTTTTTAATCCCAAAATAACCGAATATGATGGAGATCGAGTCACTGTGAAAGAAATATGGAAAATAAGGCTATAGGGGTCAAGCG